>SJXQ01009391.1:260509-287781 GCA_006408695.1 Aepyceros melampus
ACTTTGCACCAACCCAGACCCAGAGACACCACATGCCCCCACACTTGGCACCTCATACCACTAGACCAAATGCCACAGCATGCACTGGCATGCTCTGACTCACAGGTGAAGGTTTTTCCTTACCAAAACCAGTGCATTAAATCTGGAAGAGGTGACTACTTTGAGTACACAGAAAACAAGGTTACACAGATCACAATGAGTTGAGAAACATGACATCACCAAAGGAATACAGTAAACTTCAGTAACTGATTCCAGAGAAATGGAGATCTACAAGCTGCCTGACAGGTAGTCCAAAATAATTAGTCTAAAGTTCAGGAGCTATAGATTGACAATTTAACAAAAGCAAGAAAAAGATACGAGAACAAAATGAAGTTCAACAGAGAGAGAAAAAACATTAAGAGACCAAACACATTTTGGAGCTGAGGAATATAATGATTGAAATTTAAAAATGCAATAGACAGTTCCAACAGCAGACTTGATCAAGAGAAGTGAACTAGAAGACATTTCATTTGAAATTATCCAGTCAGAGGAGAGAAAAGAATGAAAAGGAATGAAGAAAGCTTACAGGACAACTCAAGCCAAATAATATTATAGAAATCCTAAAAGGAAAAAAGAGAAAGGAGCAGAAAGCTTATTTAAAGAAATAATGGCCCCAAATGCCCCAAGTCTGGGGAAAGATATGGATGTCCAGGTATATAAAAGTCAAAGGTCCTCAATCAGGTTCAACCCAACCAAGACTTCATTGAAACACTGTAATAAAATTTTCAAAATCAAAGAGCATTTTTCCAGAGAAAGCAAGATCAGCAAGAGAAAAGAAGCTCATTACATACAAGAAAAACCACATCTCAATGCCCAGCCCTCAACATAAGTAGGTTTCTCAGCAGAAATCTTGCAGGCCAGGGAAGAGCAGGATGATATATTCAAATTGGTAAAAGAGTAATCTGCCAGCTGCAAATACTTTGCCCAGCAAAGTCAACGGATTTCCTTATAGCTCAGATGGTAAACAATCTGCCTGCAATGCAGGAGACCTGGGTTCTATCCCTGGGTAGGGAAGATGCCCTGGAGAAGGAAATGGCAACCCACTCCAGTATTCTTGCCTGGAGAATCCCATGGACAGAGGAGCCTGGCAGGCTACAGTCCATGGGATCACAAAGAGTTGAACACGACTAAGTGACTAACACACACACACAGCAAAGTTGAACTTCAGGAATGAAGGAGAGAGAATGACATTCTTAGGCATTCCTCCAGAAGCTGAAGGAATTCATCACAACTGGACATACTTACAAGAAATGCTAAAAGAAGTTCTTCAAGTTGAAAGGAAAGAATGCTAAGTAGTAACATGAAATCATATGAAAGTATAAAACTTACTTGTCAAGGTAAATAGTCAAAGTAAGAGTACACTGATATTGTAATGGTGGTTCTGGCACGTATAACTTTAGTGTAAAGGTTAAATAATGAAAGTATTAAGAATATAGCTGCAATAATTTGTTGTTGGATATACAATATAAAAGATGTAAATTGTCACATCAAAAACATTAGCTGGGAAAAGCAGTGTACTCTTGGTGAGAATTTAAATTGATACAGTCACTTTCCTCAAAAAATTCAAAATGGAAATTTAATTGGAAATAAAAAATTCATAGTATCCGTCAGTTCTCACTTCTGGGTATATATCCAAAGGACATAAAATCAGTTTCTTGAAGAAACATCTGCAATCTCATGTTCATTTCGGCATTATTCTCAGCAGGCAAGATATGTCCATTGATAGATGAATGAATAAAGAAAATGTTGCATATATGCAATCAAATGTTATTCAGCCTTAAAAAGAAGGAAATCCTGCCATTTGACAACATGGATAACCTGGAGGACATTATGCCAAATGAAATAAGCCTATAGAGAAAGAAATATTACATGATCTGACTTATATGTAAAATTGTTGGAAAAAAAAAAGAAAAAGTATTGAGCTCATAGTACCAGAGAGTAGATTGGTGTGTACGAGAGGCTGAAGGGCAGAGGAAAAGGAGAAGTAATTGATCAAAGGGTACAAACTGTCTATTATAAGATGAATAAGTCCTGGGAGCCTAGTGTATAGCATGGTGACTGGTTAATGTATGTTTGAAATTTGCTAAAAGAGTAGATCTCAAATGCTCTAATCATAGAAGAAAAAACTAACTACAGGGGGGTAATGGAAATGTTAGATTGTGGCAATCACTTCACAATGTATCAAAATATGTTGTACATAAAATGCAATTTTCATTTGAGAAAAATAAGTATATAAATGATTAAGATAGTAATATAAAATGCATTGCAACAATTACAAAGTAGTCTGGAGGGAACATGGGTTTTAAGACTGTTAGGTTCTACTGAAACATCAGTGTAAAGCAACTGTACTCCCAATGTTTTTAAAAAATGAGTATTAGGTTCTAAACATATCAGGAAAATGAAAAAATAATAGTTTGTATTAAGCTATAGTAAGCCAAAAAAAGCATTTTTTAATCTATAAGTTAAACACTAAAGATTAATAAATGTTTGGATGGCTCAGAAATTCCACGCCTAGGTACTTACTCAAAAAATATATCCCTCAAAAGTCTTGTACACCAATGTTTATGTGGCTTCATTATAATAACCCCTGAAGGAAAGAACCCATATGACCTTCAATAGGAAAACAGGTAAACAAATGGTGGTATTGTATCCCTACCACTCCTCGGGTTATGCAGAGTACATCATGAGAAACACTGGATTGAAGAAACACAAGCTGGAATCAAGATTGCTGGGAGAAATATCAGTAATCTCAGATATGCAGATGACACAACACTTATGGCAGAAAGTGAAGAGGACCTAAAAAGCCTCTTGTTGAAAGTGAAAGAGGAGAGTGAAAAAGTTGGCTTAAAGCTCAACATTCAGAAAACGAAGATCATGGCATCTGGTCCCATCACTTCATGGGAAATAGATGGGGAAACAGTAGAAACAGTGTCAGACTTTATTTTTTTGGGCTCCAAAGTCACTGCAGATGGTGACTGCAGCCATGAAATGAAAAGGCGCTTACTCCTTGGAAGAAAAGTTATGACCAACCTAGATAGCATATTCAAAAGCAGAGACATTACTTTGCCGACTAAGGTCCGTCTAGTCAAGGCTATGCTTTTTCCTGTGGTCATGTATGGATGTGAGAGTTGGACTGTGAAGAAGGCTGAGTGCCGAAGAATTGATGCTTTTGAACTGTGGTGTTGGAGAAGACTCTTGAGAGTCCCTTGGACTGCAAGGAGATCCAACCAGTCCATTCTGAGGGAGATCAACCCTGGGATTTCTTTGGAAGGAATGGTGCTAAAACTGAAGCTCCAGTACTTTGGCCACCTCATGTGAAGAGTTGACTCATTGGAAAAAACCCTGATGCTGGGAGGGATTGGGGGCAGGAGGAGAAAGGGACGACCGAGGATGAGATGGCTGGATGGCATCACGGACTCAATGGACGTGAGTCTGAGTGAACTCCGGGAGTTGGACCAACCTAGATAGCATATTCAAAAGCAGAGACATTACTTTGCCGACTAAGGTCCATCTAGTCAAGGCTATGGTTTTTCCTGTGGTCATGTATGGATGTGAGAGTTGGACTGTGAAGAAGGCTGAGTGCCGAAGAATTGATGCTTTTGAACTGTGGTGTTGGAGAAGACTCTTGAGAGTCCCTTGGACTGCAAGGAGATCCAACCAGTCCATTCTGAGGGAGATCAACCCTGGGATTTCTTTGGAAGGAATGGTGCTAAAACTGAAGCTCCAGTACTTTGGCCACCTCATGTGAAGAGTTGACTCATTGGAAAAAACCCTGATGCTGGGAGGGATTGGGGGCAGGAGGAGAAAGGGACGACCGAGGATGAGATGGCTGGATGGCATCACGGACTCAATGGACGTGAGTCTGAGTGAACTCCGGGAGTTGGTGATGGACAGGGAGGCCTGGAGTGCTGCGATTCATGAGGTCGCAAAGAGTCGGACACGACTGAGCGACTGAACGGAACGGATCCCTACCATGAAATACTATTCAGGAATAAAAAAGAACAATGATATAGATTAAGTTCATAAACATTGTATTGAACAAAAACATAAATGAGTAAATAATTTATGATTTTATCTATGTGAAGTTCTAGAACAGACAAAATTAATCTATGACTGTAGAGATGTTAACTAGAAAGGGGCATGAACTTTCTGCAATGATAGAAATGTTGTAAATCTTGATTAGTGTGACGGTTACATAAGTGTATAATATACATTTGTTAGAAATCATCAAACTATACCTTTAAAATTGTGCATTTTATTTTATGTAAATTTAACTTGATAAAAAATTATCGCTAAAACAACTAGGGAAAGAGTGGTCAAAATGTTATTAATTAAAAAGAAGGCAAGAGAAAGGGGAAGAAGGAACATAAACCAGATGGGCCAGATAGAAAGCAAATACAGTAGTAATATTTTGTTGTTGTTGTTCAGTTGCTCATTTGTGTCCTACTCTTAGCAACCCCATGGACTGTAGCATGCCATGCTTCCTGTCCTTCACTATCTCCCAGAGTTTGCTCACACTCATGTACATTGAGTCAATGATGCCATCCAACCATCTCATCTTCTGTCTCCCCCTTCTCCTGCCCTTAATCTTTCCCAGCATCAGAGTCTTTTTCAGTGAGTCAGCACTTCATGTCAGGTGGCCAAAATATTGTAGAGAGTATAGTAAGATAGTAAATATAAATCCAACAATATCAATAATTGCATTTAATGTAAATGGATTGAATATTCCAGATAAAAGACACAAATTGTTACCGTTATTTGTATATTTCTTGGTTTAGGTTTGTCTTTCTTATATTTGAGAGATACACCTTAAATAGTAAGATACAGAAAGGTGAAAAGTAAAAGTATGGACAAAGATATACCACGCCAACATTAAGCCACAGCAGGCTAGCATAGTGATGTTAATCTGCAGACAGTAAGAATAGAATCATTTTTCAGGTTACATGTTGTCTAGAAACTGTAGAATATACCCACATATAAAGTTAACACCGAATATCATGTGATCCCCATTTTCACAGTGAAAAACTACCATGGTTCAGGTTTGTGAGAGAACATTGTGAAAAGAGCAAGCAATGTTTTGTAATTAGAAGGAAACAAACTTAGAAATATAGTTAATGAGAATTTTCTAGAGTTTGTAGAACGGGAGAGTCATTTCTCTCAACCACACACCTGGCTTTAAGAGGGCTCAGATCAAAAATTAATACTGCCAGAAGCCTGTGAATTATTTGCAATGAGTATCAAGTCTTGGGGTTGTTGCTGTTCAGTTACTAAATCATGTCTGACTCTCTGTGACCCCATGACTGCAGCCCACCAGGCTTCTCTGTCCTTGTGGTGAAGTTGACTATTTTTGTGAACCCTGCATGGCTTTTCGTGGCTTTATTTACTCTCAGCTAATCATGTATGTTATTCTGATTTTAGGAAACAGTCCAAGTTCAAACCCGGGACCCACCACTTTATAACCAGGTACGTTAGGCTAGTTATTCAGCCTCTAGGGGCCCAAGTTTCTGTCTGAAGCTCAGCTGAGCTAGGAAGAGCTGAGCTGTCAGGTGTCGGAGTGGCTGATGAAGACAGCCAGACAAAGAAAAGTAGCGTTCAAGCATTTACTCACCTACTATGATAGTATATGCAAGAGCAGAGACCGCCAGCGACCTACGCTTCCATTTTCCACTGAGGAAGGGCCCACTAGGTGGATCAGGACAGACAAAAGGGTCATCTGCCTGCTGAGGGAGGCCCACACAAGGGGCTGCTGCTGCTCTATGGACCTGAGAGTAGGGGAAGGGAGAGGGGAAAGGCTAGGAGTGGAAAAGGACTGAGTCTGAGTGGAGTGTGTTCAAGGATCTCATCTTCTTCCCCCGATAAAGAGGTCTCAGAGGAGGCACCAGAGGAAGGCACCAGATAAGAAGGAGGCCTCTGAATCAAGGTGCCTGGACAAGGAAGCCAGATACACATCAGGAAGCCTGCCAGGTAAAGCATTTGCAACTGCCTCTTGCTTGGGTCTGAAAAATCACACGTAGGTTTGTGGCCAGAAGCTGGACTCCTCAGTTTTGACTGAAAAGTGGGGGGTCATAAATGGAATGATGGGGACTTCCCTAGCTCTCCAGTGGTTGGAACTCCACAATTCCAATGCAAGGGGCATGGGTTCAATCCCTGGTCGGGGAGCTGGATCTTACACGATATATGGACTGGCAAAAAAAAAAAAGAAAAAAAATGGCATGATACATATAAAATGTTTAGGAGAACTCCTGGCACCACATGATAAATTCCCAAGTGTCTATGATTTTAGTGTTGTTAGCGTTACCCTTGAGTTAAAACTCCTTACTTGTGATGTTGTGATATATAATAAGAAATGTGTGTGTGTATATGTGTGTGTGTGTGTGTGTGTGTGTGTACAGTTGACCTTTGAACAACATGGGTTTCAATCTCAAGGGTCCACTTACACTAGGATTTTTTTCAATAGTAAGCACTGCAGTATTACGTGATCCTTAGTTGGTTGAATCCAAGAATCCAGAAACAAGGATATGGAAGGATAACTATGTTACACTCTGATTTTTTACTTTGAAGAGAGTAGGCGCACCTAACCCATGCATTGTTCAAGGGTCAACTGTATTTAGTCTTCATCCTCATTTCTGGTGGGCTTCCCAGGTGGTGCTAATGGTAAAGAACCCACCTGCCAATGCAGGAAACATAACAAAATGTGGGTTTGCTCCCTGGGTCGGGAAGATCCATTGGAAAAGGAAATGGCAGCCCATTCTAGTATTCTTGCCAGGAGAATGTCATGGACAGAGGAGCCTGGCTGGATACTGTCCATTGAGTTGCAAAGAGTTGAACGGGAATGAAGTGATTTTACATGAACATAAGCCTCATTTCTGGCATAGAACTCCTAAAATCCTTGGAATTTCCTGTAAGTTCAGTTCAGCTGTTCACTTATATCCAACTCTTTGTGACCCCATGGGCTGCAGCACGTGAGTCCTCCCTGTCCATCACCAACTCCTGGAGCTAACTCAAACTCATGTCCATCGAGTTGGTGATACCATCCAACCATCTCATCCTCTGTCGCCCCCTTCTCCTGCCTTCCACCTTTCCCACCATCACAGTCTTTTCCAATGAGTCAGTTCTTCACCTCAGGTTGCCAAAGTATTGGGAGTTCCAGCTTCAGCATCAGTCCTTCCAATGAATATTCAGGACGATTTCCTTAAGGATTGACAGGTTGGATCTCCTTGCAGTCCAAGGGACTCTCAAGAGTCTTCTCCAACACCACAGTTCAAAAGCATCAATTCTTCAGCACTCAGCTTTCTTTATAGTCTGGCTCTCACATTCATACATGGCTACTGGAAAAACCATAGCTTTGACTAGATGTCCTTTGTTGGCAAAGTAATGTGTCTGCTTTTTAATATGCTGTCTAGGTTGGTCATAGCTTTTCTTCCAAGGGGCAATTGTCTTAATTTCATGGTTGCAGTCACCATCTGCAGTGACTTTGTAGCCCCCCAAAATAAAGTCTCTCATTGTTTCCCCATCTATTTGCTATGAAATGATGAGAAAAGGCAGAGGAACCAAAGATCAGATTGCCAACATCTGCTGGATCATCGAAGAAGCAAGAGAGTTCCAGAAAAACATCTATTTCTGCTTTATTGACTATGTCTTAGTTTGTGTGGATCACAATAAATTGTGAAAAATTCTTCAAGAGATGGGAATACCAGACCACCTGACCTACCTCTTGAGAAATCTGTATGCAGGTCAGGAAGCAACAGTTAGAACTGGACATAGAACAACAGACTGGTTCCAAATAGGAAAAGGAGTACATCAAGGCTGTATATTGTCACCCTGCTTAAACTTACATGCAGAGTACATCATGAGAAATGCTGGACTGGATGAAGCACAAGCTGGAATCAAGATTTCTGGGAGAAATATCAATAACCTCAGACATGCAGATGACACCACCCTTATATAAGAAAGCGAAGAAGAACTAAAGAGCCTCTTGATGAAAGTGAGAGAGGAGAGTGAAAAAGTTGGCTTAAAGCACAACATTCAGAAAACTAAGATCATGGCATCCAGTCCCATCACTTCATGGGAAATAGATGGGGAAACAGTGAAAAAAGTGTTAGACTTTATTTTTGGGGGCTCCAAATTCACTGTAGATGGTGATTGCAGCCATGATATTAAAAGACACTTACTCCTTGGAAGGAAAGTTATGACCAAACTAGATAGCAATTAAAAAGCAGAGACACTACTTGGCTTGCAAAGGTCTAGTCAAGGCTATGGTTTTTCCAGTAGACATATATGGATGTGAGAGTTGGAATATAAAGAAAGCTGAGCACCGAAGAATTGATGCTTTTGAACTATGGTGTTGGAGAAGACTCTTGAGAGTCCCTTGGACTGCAAGGAGTTCCAACCTGTCTGTCCTGGAGTAGATTAGTCCTGAGTGTTCATTGGAAGGACTGATAGTGAAGCTGAAACTCCAATACTTTGGCTACCTTATGTGAAGAGCTGACTCATTTGAAAAGACCCTGATGCTGGGAAAGATTGAAGACAGGAGGAGGAGGGGACGACAGAGGATGAAATGGTTGGATGGCATCACTGACTCAATGGAAATGAGTTTGAGTAACCTCTGGGAGTTGCTGATGGACAGGGAGGCCTGGCGTGCTGTGGTCCATGGGGTCCTGAAGAGTCGTACATGACTGAGTGACTAAAGTGAACTGATGGGAACAGATTTCATGATCTCAGTTTTCTGAATGTTGAGTTTTAAGCCAACTTTTTCACTCTCCTCTTTCACTTTCATCAAGAGGCTCTTTAGTTCTTCACTTTCTGCCATAAGGGTGGTATTATGTGTGTATCTGAGGTTATTGATATTTCTCCCAGCAATCTTGATTCTAGCTTGTGATTCATCCAGCTCAGCATTTCACATGACGTACTCTGGATATAAGTTAAATAAGCAGGATGACAATATACAGCCTTGACATTCTCCTTTCCAAATTTGGAACCAGTCTGTTGTTCTATGTCCAGTTCTAACTGTTGCTTCCTGACCTGACTACAGATTTCTCAGGAGGCAGGTCAGGTGATCGGGCATTCCCATCTCTTTAAGAATGTTCCACAGTTTGTTGTGATTCACAGGATCAAAGGCTTTGGCGTAGTCAATAAAACAGAAGGGTATTTTTGCTGGAACTCTTTTGCTTTTTCAGTCGTCCAGTGGATGTTGGAAAATTGATCACCAGTTCCTCTGCCTTTTCTAAATCAGCTTGAATACCTGGAAGTTCATCATTCATGTACTGTTGAAGCCTGGCTTGGAGCATTTTGAGCATTGCTTTGCTACCGTGTGAGATGAGTGCAATTGTGCAGTAGTTTGAGCATTCTTTGGCATTGCCTGTCTTTGGGATTGAAACGAAAACTGACCTTTTCCAGTCCTATGGCCACTGCTGAATTTTCCAAATTTGCTGGCATACTGAGTGCAGCACTTTCGTAGCATCATCTTTTAGGATTTGGAATAGCTCCGCTGGAATTCCATCACCTCCACTAGCTTTGTTCATAGTGATGCTTACTAAGGCCTGCTTGACTTTGCATTCCAGGATGTCTGGATGTCTGGCTCTAGGTGGGTGATCACACCATCATGGTTATCTGGGTCATGAACATCTTTTTTATACAGTTCTTGCTCTGATCACTGAAGATGGCTTCCTTATCTCTCCTTGCTCTTCTTATCTTGCATTGCTATTCTTTGGATTTCCTGTAAAGAGAGAGAAAATTGTTAAGGGTCTGCCCTGGTGGCTCAGACGTTAAAGAGTCTGCTTGAAATGCAGGGGACCTGGGTTCAACCCCTGGGTCTGGAAGATCCTCTGGAGAAGGAACTGGCAACCCACTCCAGTATTCTTTCCTGGAGAATCCCATGGATGGAGGAACCTGGTGGGCTACAGTCCACAGGGTCGCAAAGAGTCGTACTGGACTGAGTGACTTCACTTTCTTTTGTTAAGTTAATGAAGTGACCTTTGGACTGCACTTAAGGATGGGGGCTGGTTGTCAGTGGAGCCAACCTTGTGATTGGAGTGTTGGAAGGTTCAGTCCCACCTCCAACCTCCCCTCCCCTGTAGAGGAGGGGCTGGAGATTGAGTTCCCATGCCAGTAGACAGTGATTATATCAGCCATGCCTACCTAATGAAGCCTCCAGGGTTTGGGGAGCTTGCAGGTTGGTGAACATGTGGGAATTTGGGGAAGGTGGCACCTGAAGAAGGCAAAGAAGCTCTGTGCCCTTTCCCCATACCTTGCGTATGTGTTTCCTTCACCTGGCTGTTCCTGAGTTGTATCCTTTTATAATAAATTGGTAAGCTAGGGAGTAAATTGGAGAAGGGAGTGATAACCCACTCCAGTATTCTTGCCTGGAGAATCCCATGGACAGAGGAGCCTGGCGGGCTATAGTCCATGGGGTTGCAAGAGTCGGACATGACTTAGTGACTAAACTGCCAGGGAGTAAGTGGGTTTCCTGAGTTCTGTGAGCTGCTTTAGCAAACTGATGGAACCCAAGGAAGGGGTCCTGGGAACATCTGATATATAACTGGTTGGTAAGAGGAATAATAATTCTGTTGTTGGTTTAGTCACTAAGTTGTGTTTGACTCTTGCAATCCCATGAACTGTATAGCCTGCAAGGCTCCTCTGTTCACGGGATGCTCCAGGAGAGAATACTGGAATGGGTTGCCATTTCCTTCTCTGTGCCAAAGTCTACTATCTTGGGCTTGTGACTGGCATCTGATATGGGAGGGCACAGTGTAGGACACCCAGTAGCTGTCCAGAGAATTGTTTCTTGGAGGTGTGTGGAAATCACCACCCCCACGCTTTGAAATTGGGTCCAAAAACCCAAGAGACTTGTAGTTGCTGATGGATGTGTGCTCAGTCGCTCAGTTTTGTCTAACTCTTTGTGACCCCATGGACTGTAGCCCTCCTGGCTCCTCTGTCCATGGGCTTTTCCAGGCAAGAATACTGGGGTGGCTAGCCATTTCCTTCTCCAAGGGATCTTCCCATCCCAGGGATTGAACCTGAGTCTCTTGCATTCCTGGGTTTCCCTGGTGGCTCAGTGGTAAACAATACTCCTGTCAGTGCAGGAGATTCAGGTTCCATCCCTGGATCAGGAAGTTCCCCTGGAGTAGGAAATGGCAACCCACTCCAGTATTTTTGCCTAGGAAATCCCATGGATAGAGGAGCCTGGTGGGCTACAGTCCATAGCGTCAGAAAAGAGTCGGATAGGACTTAGCAACTAAACAACAGCAACAACAGATAGAGCTAGTTCCTAATCTTGGAACCTGTGTCTATTTCAGTGATTGCAGACATTGAAGAGAAGAGAAGGCAGTGTAGCCACGAGGGCAGAGAAGAGAGTGGTGTAGCCGCAGTCAAAGGATGCCAGCAGCCAAGTTTATGATAGTCTGATTCAGTAGCCAGAAGAAACTCATTCAGAAACTAATAAAATTACCCCTTATGAAGAATTAGGTGATTGAAACAGAGTTTGGAATAAGATTTTTTCATCAGTGATCCTTTTATAGTATCTATTTTGTTAAACAAGATGAATACATTTACGTTTAAAATGTTAATTGTAAATCTTTCCTTTAAGTCAAAGATTTCCTCTCTTCACAGCTCAGGCTGGGACCCTAGGCATGCAGACCACTGTGAGGAAGGGGAGTAGACAGTATTCTGGACTTCCACTTGCTCCGCTGTGCCGGCTGGCTCCTGACGTAGAGATTCAAGACAAAGAGCTTGGCTTTAGCACAGTCTGGCTATTGGTACCTCTGTCCAGGCAGCCGACCCAACTACAGGCTCTTCATCTCACCACTTGTTTGCATGAGCTCTTTGGAGGCCTTCACCCTGCCACATCCTAGGACCAAGGTAAGAAATGACTTCCTATGATTCCCCTATATCTCCTTTCCTTTGAATCTTGAAGCTGGTATGCACTTCCCACAAGACTTCCCAGGCTGAATAGTGCTGCCTTCTCTTCTTATATTTACATCACAAAAGGAGTTCAGTAGCTTTTACACAACAATGAAAATGAGTTTCAAGAGTATACCCGCCTTGGGCACTCCATTCAACATTTGCCTTAACTGGTGATCTATTACACAAGCAGTCCAAAAAGTTCTGCCCTTTTCAATGCCAAAAAAAGGCAAAATGTTTCCCAATTCCTTTCAGTGCCAAAATGTTTCCCAATTCCCTTCATATGCATTGCCACCACCTTGTTCAGGCCACATCTTTCACCTGGATTGTGGTGGTGGCTTCCTAACATTGCCTGCTTTGTAGTGCTCTGGTCCAATCTACATCTCAAACAGTAACCGAATATTCTCTCCAAATGCAAATCAGATCTTGTCACCTCCCAGTTCAAAACAAGTCAGATGCTTCCCACTGACCTCCTAGTGAACCCCTTGACATGATTTTACAAGACCATCGTGGTCTGGTCACTATGTCTAATACTTCTTCAGCATTATGTGACATCTTCCTCTGCCTCCCCCACTGCTCACTAATCATCCCATTCCTTCTTTCCTAGTCCTATCCTCTTATTTATTTTCCCTTTCTGGCAAATTCTCATCAATCAATATCTCTTCCTCTGTCCCTGTCTGGGCTCCCCTCCCAGCCTTCTCTGTTTTGTTACCTAGCCTGATGTAATCTTCCCTCCATTCCTCACTGGTATACGTCCTACTTCTCCTTTGTGTCACAATTTAAAGCCAGTTGACGGGAAAAGTCTTTGCTGATCCCTCAAGACTAGGTTAGAGTCATGTTTTATATATTCCCACAACTATTGAACTAATTTTATTGTATTGTAATACCCATCATGTGGGAATTATAATTTCCCATCTCATTTGTTCTTTTTTGTTTGTTCTCAACTAGAAAGGAAGCTCATTGAGGGCATGGACTTTTAAGAATTTAATCAATAGGAGGTACAGAATAAAAATGTGATCATTTGAGGTCACATACATGAATAAAACCTAATAGAATTTAATATCAAAATTAACTGAACTATTCAATGCAAGAAAGTGGTAATAAATGGCATTTGTTAGGGTACAAATCCAGTTAGACCTAGATTTAAGACAACAGAGAGATGTAGATAGCAATAATCTCAGCTATCTAAATTTTTACATAAAAATAGTATTTTATTACTAAAAATCATTTTATTACAGTTATATAAGATGTTAATGTAAAGAGCTTGAAGGACTGGTATACAGGAGCTCTATGTAGAAACTCAGGGCTTCTCTGGTGGCTCAGGTGGTAAAGAATCCGCCTGCAATGTAGGAGACGTGGGTTCGATCTCTGGGTCAGGAAGATCCCCTGGAGGAGGAAATGGCAACCCACTCCAATATTTTGCTTGGAAAATTTCATGGACAGAGGAGCCTGGCGGGCTACAGTCCACAGGGTTGCAAAAGAGTTGGACACGACTGATTGACTAAGCACATACAGGAGCTCAAATTTAAAAGTTTTAAAAATGCTTTTTTTGCATGCATTCTTTCCTTAGCTATGTAATACCCTACAAAAAAATGAATTCCACAAATATGTCAAGACAAAAGAGAACATTTTTCAAAGTTAATACTGATCTAGAAATTCAGACATATATATATTTGAAGTACCTAAAATATTCTATTCATTGCTTTATTAAAGTATAATTATTTTGACCTGTTAAAAATTTCTTTTATTGCTATAAAGATAAATGCATATATAGAAAATTCATATTTTTACCATAAACAGCTTTGAGTCTCAAAATTCCGTAATGCCTACAATGGCTAAAATGTTATTTAGGTAAGAAACTGCCACATCAATTTAGTTGAAATATACTACAATTTTATCACAATTCAGTAGTAGGTTATATGCCTGAATTACAGAAAACCCTTGAGAGAGGAAAAAAAAATCACATGAAAAATGAAGCCCTATACTGAGGGTGTAAGCTTGATAAAAGCCAGTAAAATAGGGAAAAAGACATCTATCTAATTTCATGTTTTCATTATATATATATATATATTCAGAAAATGCTGCCCTCTAACAAATTAACCCTCTGTCATACAGCTGACAAATGATAATGACATATGACATGACATGGGACTTCCCTGGTGGCTCAGATGGTAAAGAATCTACCTGCAATGCGGGAGACCTGAGTTCAGTCCCTGGGTCGGAAGATCCCCTGGAGAAGGGAATGGCTATACACTCCAGTATGCTTGCCTGGAGAATCCCATGCACAGAGGAGCCTAGGGGGCCACAGTCCATGGGGTCACAAAGAGTCAGACAGGACTGAACGACTAACACATACACTTTCATGACATGATATAGAGCATAACAGAATAAGGTAAAACATTGAATGTGATATATGATATATACAACCTAATTATTTAAACCGATTATTCCAGAAGGTTCTCTTTTAGTCTGCTACAAATTCGTATAGTCACATAACCAGGCCATGTTAAACTAATGTCAAGTGATATTAAATGGGGCTTTTCTTATTGTCTGGGGTGTTCCATAAGCCCCCAGAGCTGAGACCAACAGGTGTCAAATGTCTAGTCACTCTCTTGGCAGGTGATGACTGAATCACATAAGTGGTTGGTTCAGTGCCCACCTCCTACCTCCACCGTATTCAAGAGAAACCCAGAGAGACTTATTAGAAAAATTAGAGATTTCTCAAAATGAAAAGCAATGAGAACAACCTGATATTTTTGTTTTCTTCCTCATCAAGAAGAAAACATATTTTGTTTTCTTCTCTTCTTCAAAGTTAGGTCAGGGAGGTCAAGGAGGCAACAAGAAACTCCTTTGGAGAAATGGGAGCATAGGACTAGGAAAGAAGGAATGGGATGATTAGTGAGCAGTGGGGGAGGCAGAGGAAGATGTCACATAATGCTGAAGAAGTATTAGACATAGTGACCAGACCACGATGGTCTTGTAAAATCATGTCAAGTGGTTCACTAGGAGGTCAGTGGGAAGCATCTGACTTGTTTTGAACTGGGAGGTGACAAGATCTGATTTGCGTTTGGAAAGAATATTCTGGTTACTGTTTGGGATATAGATTGGACCAAAGCACTACAAAGCAGGCAATGTTAGGAAGCCACCACCACAATCCAGGTGAAAGATGTGGCCTGAACAAGGTGGTGGCAATGCATATGAAGGGAATTGGGAAACATTTTGGCACTGAAAAGGGCAGAACTTTCTGATTGCTTGTGTAATAGATTGCCTGTTAAGACAGATATTGAATGGAGTGCCCAAAGTGGGTGATACCCATGAAACTGATGTTCATTGTTGTGTAAAAGCTACTGACTCCTTTGGTGATGTAAATATAAGAGGAGAAAGCACCACTCTTCAGTGTGGGAAGACATGTGGGAACTGCATATGTGCTTCCCAAGATTCAAAAGACTTATTAACTTGGGTCGAACGACCTCTTCTGCAAACCAGCAGTAGAGACAGACAATGGGATCCTATAAATACTGAGTGAGGAAAAGGGCCTTGTGAACAGAGGCCAGGGCAGGTTTTGGAGTTTATGGAGAAGGGCTGGTTTAGGCATAGTCTATGGCTTTAGCTAGAGGCTCCTCCTGACCTAACCTCCCGAGCTATTATGGTCCATGATGTGGCAAGCCTCGTAGCCTGAGATGGGCTGTTGACCAGACTTTCCAGCAGAAGTCAACTGTGTAGAACGTGTTTACAACTGCAAAACTGTGGGAGAACTCTGACAGAAAGTAGTTCTCTACTTGCGTCTCTAGTGAGTGTTTGTATGAAAAACTAATACCATACTTTGTGTCCTGGTCCCACCCCGGGTAAGGCCCTGGAGACTGTGGTCAATTGTGGGGAGATGTGATATGGAGGAAGGAAATGGACTTGCTGTTACCAGCAGGGGTAGAGCCTTGAATGTATAATTGTTCACGTCTGTATTGTCTTCAGTGACAGTGAAACAGGTGACACTGGTTCTAATTGGGTGTTAGGAGTGAAGGAGAAGGAGGAATAAAGGATGTTTCTTAGGATTTTGCTTTGGGATCTGAGTCAACAATGGCACCACTCCCAGACAAGTGGAATTTACTTTCTATCTATGTCCTGTACTTGGCTAGGTCTTTATGTCTCTATCCAGACACCAGTTAGTAACTAATATTTGCCTAGTGCATTACCATTTGTCAAGAGTTTTCACACATTATCAAATGTGGTGCTTTCCAGTGTCCTAGAAATTCACTGGGCAGTCTACTATTTCTCTTTATTATGATAAGGAAATTGGAGCTCAGAGAGGTGGAGTGAGTTGCTCAAGGTGGTAAGAATTCCAAATGAATATTACCACCTGAAGATTGAATCCAGTTCTTCTAATTTGTTTGCTTGGTCATTTATATATCCATTCTTTATTTCTTACACAAATATTTACTGGATGCTTCCTAGACCAGTTAACAGGTACTCTCTGGAGGTACAAAGATGGCATGAAGGTCCTTCCCTGAAGGTCTGGCGCAGTCAGATGTGTTCACACATAAGAAAAACACAAGTAGATTTCTCCAAAAGAGTAGAGGTTTTTGTAAGGGCGCAGAGGAGTTCACATGAATGATTTGTAGCAGATGTCAGATAAAGAGGGAAGAAAGACACACCAGGCAACTGCTTTTGCTTACTACATGTTCTGTGGTTCTCTGATTTCAGAATCTTGAATATCACTGAGAGAAGTGTGGAGTTAATGAGACTGAATTCTACCTTTTATGAAAAATTTGGAAAGAAGGACTGAATTGAGGTAAAGCATTGTTTTATGCAAATGGTTAAATTTAATGAATAAATTGTTCCTTTAAAGTTCTTTTTTTATAAGTCAGTTATGCAATAAAAGGAATTACATTTCCAAGATGGGTAATTTTCTCTATTGTATTTCAGTTTGAACTCAGAATACTAAACATTCCTCCAAATTAAAAAGCAGAAGAAATAAAAGTTTCGTAACTAACAAATGAAAAATCACAACTGTTCACCAGGGTAGAATGGAAACCTATTTGGAGCAAGTGAAAATATGGTGGTCCCATTGATCCTTAGTGGAAAAATATTATGACATTTCTATGTGAAGAAAAGTTACAAAGTTAGACCTTTCTGTCCTAATTCAGTTTGAGCACTATTCCTCTCCAAAATTAAATGGTGTAATGTGCCATCTGTTCATATTGAATTGGATGTCCTCTGGATTTTCTTACATCATAATTTATGTCATTTCTATACCTCCACACCCATCTTTTTGTATCAGCTAATGGATGAGAGACCAACACTAACTTCCCTCTCCCAAGCTCTGTGCTGCCTCTAGCACCATCTCTACCATGAAGATTTCTCTGTCATCCCACCTCTCCACAACCCCATCTTCTCTTTTCCCTTTAAGATATGAATCTAATTACTTTGCTGTTGGTAGTAACAGTAAGGTCTTCCTTGAAGAGCATTGTTAGAAGTGGCAAATGAATCATCAAGTGGAAAGAATATGATTTGACTGACCCATCTCTGAAGCCAGAACCTGGCCAGTGACACAAGATGTGACTTTGCTGTGGACAGAGGGCATCTGGGCTTTAGTCCTGGCTGAAATCCTAACAGGGCTGTCTTCCAGGGTGGTCCACCTCACTTGAATCTAGAATGCAAACACTGAGGCCTTTGTCTCAGTAAATGTTGACCAAGTGAATGAGGCCCTGGAACAGACCCCTAACCTGTCTGGTTCAGTTGCTTACCACATTGGAAATGTTCCTTTGAAGGCTTCTCTGTCCCTGGAAATGAATTGATCTCTGTCACTCAGATGGTTTGATCTATCTATTTGTTGGTAAATCCTAAATTCAGAATTAATAGCCTCTCCTTCTGTGTCTCCTCCCCCCTTTCCTCCCTTCCCCTCCTCTTCTCTTTCCTTCCTAACAATAGACCCTTTGCATTCCCCGGTGTTCCATCTCAAGAAGCCATGAACTCCTGGGAACTGCTCTGGACTATAATTTTTCCTGTTAATCCTCATAGAAGAGAGAATAGAGAAAAAGCAAACACAAAACAAACACCCAAATGAGACACAAAACCAGGAAACAAAACCCAGGTCCCTCTGACTTCTTCAGCTGATGGCCCTTCTTCTGTGTCCCATTTATTCTTCAGTCCTGTCAGTTATTCTGTTTACCAAACAGCCTCTCAGATCACCTCCTTCCCACTTCTAGCTCCAGTCCTCATTATTTCACATTTTACTTATTACAGTGAACTGTTCCTTGGTCTTCCTGACTTTGCTTTTTTCTCTTTTGTTTTCTCTGTTCTGTTGCAGATTAGTCTCCCTGGAGATCTATTTTTGTCTTGATATCTCCTTTTTTCTTGGTGAGTAGGAGAGGGTGGCACCCTTTGGTGTACTAACTCATATGCAGAGTCTCCCTCCAGGCACTCTGAGTCAGCCATCCAAGGGCCCTGGGTCACCTGGCTGCTCTGCTTCCCACTCCTGACACCCACATCTAGACCTGCAGAGCCTAAAGCATAGCCACTTTTAGTTTATTTATTTTATTTGATTCGTTTTTAAATTTAAGAACTGAAGCACTTTTGTCAATGTGGATGGGAATATTAACAGGAAATGATTTTTAGTATTTGATTAAATTATGGGGAAACTTTTACGTATATGTATTTGCAACAACTCGAGTAGGTGAATTCATCTTTTCAATTTTTAAATTTTATACAATCTAAGTGCAGAGTATTTCTGATGAGTTTAACATCCAAATTGAGGTATGCTATAAGTGTGGACTGCATGTTAGATTTCAGAAACTTAGTAAAAAAATGTAGAAATTGACATTAATAATTTTTGTATAGAGAGTACATGCTACTGCTGCTACTGCTGTTGCTGCTGCTAAGTCGCTCAGTCATGTCCAACTCTGTGCGACCCCAGAGATGGCAGCCCACCAGGCTCCCCCATCGCTGGGATTCTCTAGGCAAGAATACTTGAGTGGGTTGCCATTTCCTTCTCCAGTGCATGAAAGTGAAAAGTCAAAGTGAAGTCGCTCAGTTGTGTCCGACTCTTCACGACCCCATGGACTGCAGCCTACCAGGCTCCTCTGTCCATGGGATTTTCCAGGCAAGAGTACTGGAGTGGGGTGCCATTGCCTTCTCCGATAGAGAGTACATACTGAAATAATATTTTATATGTATTGATTTAGATAAGATATATTTTAAAAGTGAATTTAATCTGCTTTTTGCTTTTTTTATAGGGCTGCTAGAAAATTTTAAATTATACATGTAACATGTATTATATTTCTATCAGATAGTGCTAGTCTAGAGCAATTGGGCCATTTTATTTATTCTCTCTTCAATTTAGATTTTCCAGGGCAGGTTAAATTTTTAATATTTCCTGTAACCACCCCCTCTAGCTTCATAAATAATTCATAACTGTTAGATAACTTGTTCGAGTGAATGATTTAGAAAATGTGATCTAGGCTTCCAGCCCCTTCTAGTGTTTTCTAACATTGTTCTCTGCATCTGGAACATCCAACTCAGATGACCTGTCTCACCCGACCTTGACCATCCTTGACCTATGCCATGGATTGATGTCTCCTATCTCTTAATTCCCACAGCATCCAGATTTAGTTTCTATACACTCAGATTCATTGCCACCCTCCACACCACTTTGAATTGTTCTGACTTCTTACATGTAAAACTTCCTTTCTTTTCTAGAAAATTCAGTCACTGAGTCAAGCATCATGCTTTCTCTCTCATTTGACCCATCTACCAGATTTAAACTATGATTTCCTTTGTTGTGAGCAACATAAAGGCTCAATAAGGACCAGTGCAAGAATATTCCATATACTTGAATTGTACCCTTACCAAGTTGCCAAATATTAAACTTGGCAATTATAATAAATTAAGGAAATGTATTTATAATTTTGAAGATGCACTGTAGTGGAAAAGGAGTTTGCCATGGAGTCAGCAAGCTAAGATTTTAGTTCTATTCCTGCTTCTCTGGGTACCTGACCTTGGACAAGTATACTTCACCTTTCCAGAACTTTCTTCATATAGAAAACAGATAAGCTCTAAGATACATTGCAAATCACATGTTTTATAAGTCTGTGATGGAAATCTTTCTCAAATACCTTGCATACTACTCTGAATTTTTAAAATAGAACATGCTGAGCAGAAATTAGCATTTTTTAAAATGTCAGAGTCATTATTAGGGATGTCAATTATTATACAATGACAGTGTAATGTAGCTAAGGGGTTATTGTGATGTGTATGACTGCTTACTCTCCAGAGCAGTGGTTTGTATTTGTTAATTAATGTCTGCCCTTTAATGTCCTCTTTTAATGTCAGACTGTCACCTGTTGCTTATTGCTAACACTGGTCTTGCCTGTATTAATACCTTCCCTGTCCTCATCCCATGTAATTTGTGATTCCTAACCTAAAGTGATGTTGGGAAACCCGATCATGAGGAGCTTGTTTGATTTCTGTCTGAAATTGGGAATTTAGTCCCTCAACAACCATTTATTGGGTCTCTGTACCTGTGCAGCAGCAGCAGTACCTGTGTGCAAGTCACAAGATGGTACAGGGGCTGAAGAAGAACCATTTGTGAACAATCTGCACAGTGAGAAGTGTCTGAACTTCAGTGCAGAAGGTTTGTAGGCCTTTTCTTCTCTTGTTAGTTTCCAGCTCCTGTCCTGATGGCCAAGTTTCCCAGACAGGTCACCTATAGATAATAGAAGGCCTAATGATAATAATGGTTAATCAACACAGCGAGGAACCCTCACAGAAGTATGCAAAGAGACAGAACAGAACAGAAAGTCGAGATAGGTTCCATGTATGTGCTTGAATTTGATATGTACAAAAGTAGTTTCCCAAGACAGAGAAAAGCATGGGCTATTTAGTGTCTCATTCAATTCCTACAAAAAAACCTTGTGAACCAGGTAACACTATTCTCCCCACTTTATAGATTAGACAAAGAGAGGTTCTGAGATTTGTCTAAAGTCTCCATGGTAGATCTGGGAGAAAGTGTATTATCGTTGGTCTGTTTCTCCCCTTCCTTACTACTGAGTCCCATTATATGTTAAATGATCTGAACACTTCAAGAGATCCAGAGAAGCAAATAGAAAAGAAGTTCTCTACCAGTAGTAATTTTACCCCCCAGCGACATTTAAGTGTCTAGAGACATTTTTGGTTCTCCAAACTGAAGTGGGAGAGATGCTATTGGTATTCAGTGGATTGAGACCAGGGATGCTGCTAAATGTTCTGCAACACAGGACAGCTCCCAAGGATGGTCCAGCTCTAAAGGTCAATAATGCCAAGGGTGAGAAACCTTACAATAGATACAAAGAAAGCTTAGTCCTTCTTTTGTACTGTGGATTGGATTAAAATGAATAATTGTTTGAAGTCTGTTTTTATTTCTTTTTTTTTTCTTGGTCACACCATACTGAAGCAAGGAACAAATAGGAGGAAGGTGGGAAAGAGCTATTGATGCTTGAAAATACCTGGACACATTTTTATTTTATCTTTTCTATAGAAGTATGAGTAAAATCTAAAGATCTGCTACATTTCTGTAGCAATCGATACGAATATTTGCCACCGAGATTTCTCATCTTTTTTGGGGGCTGCGGTAATGGGTGAGGGGCGTGTTCAGCACATGCCTCTTGCAGTTAGGTGTATTCATGTAACTGAAATGGGAATTATGGATGGAAGCCTGTTCATGATTTTCCATGCTCTCATCCTAGACCACAGCAACCATGGGAGTATATATTGGTATGGAGAAACCATAATACCTAAGCAATGTGGAAAACTGTACCAATGAAGAACAGCAATCCTGCCCAGTCTCCAGGACTGCTAGACTTTGCATTAGTAAGAACCAATCTTTTATTGTGCTATGTTACTGAGAATTTTACAATTATTATTCTAGTGTATTCTAACTTATCCTGACTAATACATCCAAGTTAATTAGCAAGTACTCTGGGATTCTTGAACCCCAACCCCTCGGCCCCGCTGAATTTCTGGGGTGTTACTTCTGCCTAGGGTTTCAAGATGTATTGATATTTTATATACAGATTCATTCATACTGCTTTTTCAAATTCCGATTAGCATTGAGGTCCTAGTCTTTATAAAACTCCAGTGAGTTGACAGTAAGCACCAAATGTTCTCACACATAGTTTCTGGGACTACGTGTGAGGGAGTATATTTTTTAGACTTTGAAATATACATTTTTATGTCTGAAATGATTTTTGTTGACATTAAAATATGTCCTGAATTGTGACATCTCAAGTTTGATGGCTTTTACCTACTCATATAAATTCTGTTATGTAAGCTAGAATGTAAACTTTATTTCATTTACCTGAGTTTCTAGATTAGAGATTGTGAAAATTCTAGGACAATGGTAATCAACCTTTTGTCTTCTGTTCCACACATTTCCTTCTCTCTCTTTAATTTGAATCAAAACCATGTCATGTCATTATTTCTCTCACCTGTTGGAAATGGTTTACCTTTTTTGGTAAGGTAAGTCTTCAGAAACCAAAGACCAATCTTTTTAAGTTATCATCAGTCTCCTTGTAACGTTACTTTATATCTATCATCCGGCATGCTTTTTACCACCCCCCTTCTATAAATGGCGACCCACTCCAGTACCTTGCCTGGAAAATCCCATGGGCAGAGGAGCCTGGTAGGCTACAGTCCATGGGATCGCAAAGAGTTGGACACGACTGAGCAACTTCACTTTTCTATAAGTTTATCCATTTTAACTTATATCTAAAATATTTATTATTGCATTTGTTTACCTGCTCAAAAGCATTTATTTACTCATACAACCTTTTAACTTTACTATGAGCTATAACTGTAACATAAGGGTCAGCTGCCTATAGGAGTTTCTTCTCCTTTTCCTTGGACATCAAGTAAACTGCCCTGAAGCGCAGTCCCTTGGGTGGGAGAAAATCTAATCTGCTGCCTAAAGACATCCAGGCTCTTTTGTGCACCTGGCTTTCTTGTGGTCGGTTGACACTGTGGCCTGTTCCCCTGTCAGCCCTGGCCAGACAGGACAGCACTGTCTGTGTACACACCCATCAGCAGACTCTGATGGAAGGTGCTGGCGCACCAGAGGGAGTTATCAACAACTCAGGACAGTCAAGATGAGCCATGCAACATTGCATCATGGGCACGCCGCTTCTGAAGCATGCTGTGGCCATCCTCATTACTGGGAATTGCTCAGCGGGTGTCTTTCTTTTCAGACATAGGATGTCACTGTGATACTGGGGTCTCCTTCATTTTCACACTCTCCTAACACAGTCTCTACCCCCCTCCTTTCTCAGGGCTCTCCCTCCATCTCTCTCAAGCTCTCCTCACCCCACTCCTTTGAAGCCCAGAATCCCCCCTCTAGTATGTCCTGCACTTTGACTTTCCCAATCTTTAACTCAACCCTAGTCCAGCTTCTTAAGTTCATTTTTTATTCTGTTTATTTTTGGCCATGCAACTTGCGGGATCTTAGTTCCTCAACCAGGGATTGAACCCCTTCTCTCAGCGGTGAAAGCATGGGTCTTTTTTTTGTTTTTCAATGCTTAGTATATGGTTTTATTATCAACAACCATGGCTGACTTGAATTGACAGCTGATTCTGTTATATAATAGTTTCAGGAAGAATTGCTACAGAGCATTGTTATCAAACTAATATTCTCAAATATGTAAATATCTCTCCATATTAAATTCCTTATGGAAAGCATCCCTATCTAGCAAGCTAATTACTTGCTTATTTAAGTGTACATTTTGTAATTAGAATATATTGAAAAGTTATGTTACTTTGTGGGAGTCTTACTAAAATATCATGTGGATCAGATAAATATTTGGGTGCCCTGCTTTAAATTTTGTCTAAGTGAAAGTCTTTTAGGGATATTGATCTATACATTTGGCACCAACATCTTATAAATGTCTTTATGTTAACGTGGCACCTAATCTCTTTCTGAGCAAAATCTTAGCTCTGGCTGGGATTTATTTCTTGGCCTGTCTCTGCAAGTATCAAAACTTATTTTTAGGAATACCTGATTTTTCGACTCCTTGTTCTAATTCGTAACCCAGCTTAGTTGAACCAAAGCATATAGCTGTGTCCTTCACAGGAGAATAGAATAGCTATTTTTCAACTGATTTCAGGAAATATAACCCCACTTGTAGCTTCATCGTAATTATCAAATCCTTATTTAAGAAGGATTATCCAAAAACATGCAGTTTATTGATTCTTTTAGATGTTCTGAAATTCATACCTTGACTGCTGAAAGCTACATTTTTATGCCACATTGTTTTGACTTTCATAAAATTGCTTTTACAAAATTGTGTTTTACTTTTATCCTCTGTTCATCTTGAATAGAATACAGAAGAGTTTGGTGAATCCTGCTAATAACAATGATATGTTGATAATAATCATGATAATACTCATTATTAATTATATGATGATAATTCATGGATTTGAAAGCATGAGTCTTAACCACTGCATGACCAGGGAATTCTCCTGCTTCTTTATTTGATGAACTTCAGCCAGAGATTCTGCCAAATAGAGGCCATCTATTCTGGGTATATACCCTTTGGAACCACAGGCTTTCAGATTAGTGTTTAGAAATGGAAGTTCCTAATTTCTAGAACAAGAAGAAAGCTATATGAGGCCTCCAGGCATTTGAGGAGCGTGAGAAGGATAGAGAACTTCATGACAAGAAAAAGTAGCACGTGAGAGCACAAGAAGCTTGTTGATCTGTTGCCAATGGGGTCAGAGTGGTCAGAATGGCCCATGCAGTGGAGGCTCTTGGGAAGTATCATGTGGGCAGAAGAAAGCTTTTGAAAGAAGTAAAGGAGCAGAATGCCATGCTCAAAACTACATTCTAGGAAGATCACTCTGGCTTGGGTCAGAGGGCCACAGTGTCGAGTCAGAGAGAACAGTTATAAGACTTTGATCACGGAAGGAGCTATAGCGACTTCCCTGGTGGTCCAGTGACTAAGACTCTGTGCTCCCAATGCAAGGGGCCTGGGTTCGATTCCTGGCCAGAGAACTAGGTCCCACGTTCCACAGCTAAGAGTTTGCATGCTCAATAAAGATTCTCCATGCTTCAACGAAGATCAAAGATCGAAGAGGCTGAGTGCTACAACTAAGACCCAGTATAGCCAAATAAATAAGTAATTTATAAACAGAGGACTGTTGCAGGACAGGGGTAGTGGTGTGAAGTGGATTTGAGGGCTATTGTGCAGTGGAATTGAAGGGGCTCTGCAACTGTGTGGGCAGATGAATCAGTGAGAGGATGAACCTGGCTTGTGCAGAGGAGGGGTGCTGGTGCCCTCTCTGAGGTGAGGTAGCACGGAAGGAGGAGCACTCTGCAGGGGGCGGGGGTGGGGAAAACCATGGATTCAGTTATGCCCATGGTGCATTTGAGGTACCAGTGCCACCCTCTCAAAGATGTTGAATCAGCAGCTGTAGACCCTCAGATACCAGCGCCCATGGGCTTAGCATGATTGGTTTTGAATGTTCTTAAGGAGCATGGCGGGGCTTCCCTGGGGCCTCAGACAGTAAAGAATCTGCCTGTAATGCAGGAGACCCAGGTTCAATTCCTGGGTCAGGAAGATGTCCTAGAGAAGGGAATGGCAACCCACTCCAGTATTCTTGCCTGGAAAATCCCATGGACAGAGGAGCCTGGTGGGTGACAGTCCATGAGGTTGCAAAGAGTCAACATGACTTAGCAACCAAACCACCACCACCACCACCACCAAGCATGACATTGTTCGACAATACAAATGTATATCAGGAGGTGACGGGTGGTGCTTAAGGGTGAATCACTGGTGTTTAAGGTGAATCATGGAGTCTAGGAGTGAGACGCACACATCTACTTTTGGGGGGATCAGGAGAATTCAGCAAGGATGGATTCAGAGATAAAAGCCAGAAGTGGTGGCTAGTATGGTGAGAAGGAGGAGACAATAAATACCATCTGAGCCTATGGAATCTGAGTGGACAGAGTGACAGAAAAGCCACTATAAAGTCAGCACTGGAGCTTGGGTGGTATCAAGACTGGGGCTGTAGGTTAGCAAAACAGAAGTGGGATCCCTTTTGCCAAACTGCAGCTTTTGCTGTCTTCATTTCTTACCTCTGCCAAACTGTGTGGAGCCAAGAAGCAGGCCCTCGCCTTTTGAGTTTGATCACCTTTCTTCAAGGCACCCCTCACGATTGGCAGAGGCAGGTAGTTGTTTAACAATCTGCAGAGGGATTGAGGTAATGAATTTGGAAAAGAGGATGAAATCTAACCCGAGTCAGCAGAACTATATCTGTTATGTCTGCGTGCCAAGGATGAAAAGCAAGCATGGTGTTTGAAGCCAGAAACATACTAATTTTTTTACTTCTGACACTTTTTCTGATTTTAACTTTACTAATATCTATATGATATTGTGTGTGCCTTCCTCCCCTTCAGCACCTCCCCCCCAAAAAAACTCTGCATGAGTTTCTTCTCCTCTCCAACACTCTTCTGCCCCCAACCGCACCCCCCACCCTACCTACACGCAGCCAAAGTTATTACTGGGTAATTTAACTCGGAAAGGCATTTCAACCAATAAAATATTATAAAGTAATTAACCTCCAATTAAAATAAATTTATATTAAAAAAATTAAAAAAATAAAAACTTTGCAACACTGTAAAAAAATGTAATTTCTTCATTGATGAGGAAACACATGGTGATCATTTTAAAATATTTTTTTTAATTAATTTTTATTTTTTAGTTTGTTTTGCTTTACAATACTGTATTCGTTTTGCTATACATCGTCATGAATCAGCCACGAGTGTACATGAACTCCCAATCCCGACCCCCACCTCCCCCCTCCCGCCCCACACCTTCTCTCTGGATTATCCCCGTGCATCAGTCCCAAGCATCCTGCATCCTGCATCAAACCTAGACCGGCGATTCGTTTCACTTATGATATCATACATGTTACACTGCCACTCTGCCAACCCATCCCACCCTTTCCCTCTCCCACAGAGTCCAAAAGGCCGTTCTATACATCTGTGTCTCTTTTGCTGTCTTGCATACAGGTTTATCATTACCATCTTTCTAAATTCCATATATATGTGGTTTTAAGAGGGTAATGTGGCAGACTTCTAGATCAAGGGTTATAACTTTAAGGCTAAAAGGTATTTTATAAATCAGAAGCAGGAAATCTCACGAATGTGAACGTGAAGTCGCTCAGTCATGTCCGACTCTTTGCGACCCCATGGACTGTAGCCTACCAGGTTCCTCTGTCCATGGGATTTTCCAGGCAGTAGTGCTGGAATGGATTGCCATTTCCTTCTCCAAGGGATCTTCCCAACCCAGGGATCGAACCCCAGTCTCCCGCAT
>SJXQ01009391.1:287991-340146 GCA_006408695.1 Aepyceros melampus
TGTCTATTTAGTTCTTTGGCCCATTTTTTGATTGGGTCATTTATTTTTCTGGAGTTGAGCTGCATAAGCTGCTTGTATATTTTTGAGATTAGTTGTTTGTCAGTTGTTTCATTTGTTATTATTTTCTCCCATTCAGAAGGCTGTCTTTTCACCTTGTTTATAGTTTCCTTTGTTGTGCAGAAGCTTTTAATTTTAATTAGATCCCATTTGTTTATTTTTGCTTTTATTTCCAGTATTCTGGGAGGTGGATCATAGAGGATCCTGCTGTGATTTATGTCAGAGAGTGTTTTGCCTATGTTCTCCTCTAAGAGTTTTATAATTCCTGAAGTCTTTAAGACAACAGATTAAACTGGAGTCTTGTTCTGCAGTAACATTTGCCGGGACCAGGTTTATTGCTGAAATCCAAGTGGCATGTCTGTTTTGCCTCAGCTCCATGCCCATGGCTAATCAACAGACAGATCTCGAAATCGCTGGGTGATCTGCACATCTTGTCCCTAGGAATAAATATCACTCCCTTTGGGAGAGCTCAAGGCTGAATGAGTCATAACCTAGTCCTTTTGGTGTGTACAAAACAGTAGCTTTCTTGGAATCAGAGACAAATTCGTGACTGACTTTTTTCCACCAGTGCAAATGTCTTGGATCTCAAAATGAAGCTTGGTTTTCATATCCTGCAATGAAGAGAATTTATTCAAGTCTTAGCAGGACCTTGATCTGAAGATAACAGTATTGGTGCCCTAATTTTTCCAGAATTTCTTGTATTCAGTGCACGCCAAAACTTTTCTTCTTCTGAAATTTATTTTCAAGGGCTATAGTAGGAACCACTGCCTGGTGACTTTAAAGGAAAACGTTCATTGATTTAAGGCCTCTACATTTCTTGAGTTGTTTGATTGCATTTCAGCTTAGAAAGCAAAAGAGGGTACCAAATTCTGTTATCTAATATCCTTATTCATTTGGATGTCCTGTAGTCACATGAATTGATTTTAACCCAAACAGAATTTGTCATCTCTCTCCAGTGTTGCTTCTTCTCCCATAATTCCTGTCCTAATAAATAGTACCACCACCCATGCACATATCCAGTGGAAAAGAATGGGAATTATCTAAGACTCTGCTTGCTTTTTCACCAGTCTCCAAATTCTCTCATTAAAAAAAAAATATTTAGTTTTACTTCTGAATGTAGTGGATCTTTGTTGCTGCTAGGGGCTACTGTCTATTTGCAGTGCTTGCTTCTCATTGTGGTCGCTTCTCTTGCTGCGGAGCATGAGCTTAGGGCACATGCGCTTCAGTAGTAGCAGCATGTGGGCTTACTTGCCCCTTGGCATATGGGATCTTCCCAGACCAGGGATCCCCTGCATTGACAGGCAGAGTCCTAACCACTGAACCACCAGGGAAGTCCTCCAGATTCTCCTGATTCTATCTCTTTAATCTCTTCTTTTCTCCTCTGCTTTCCCACACCAGTGTAATTAAAGTCCCCACCATGTCTTACCTGACCTAAGGTAATAGTGTTCTGTCAAACTTTTCCTGCTTCCCAAAGCTTACCATCCCTGATCTCAGCAATCAACCTTGTGGTCCTTACGAAATGACCCTTGTATGTTGCAAATTTGATTGTTTTATTACAACTTAAGACCCCTTGATGGTTTCCAATGACCATGAGTAATGTCTGAACTCTAGTGTAACTGCCAAGGCTTTTCCTCTATGACCTGGTCTCTGCCTTCACTCCTTACCCCATGGTCTGACATTCTGCCATGTGACCCAATGTTTTGGCTGCATCATATGGTGCCATGCCATCCTATGACATGCCAGGCCCCATGGCCTCACCATTCCTTTCATGTACCCTGCATATTCCGTTCTCTGCCTGGAGGGTCCTTCCTCCTCTCTTCTGATGGGAAAACTCCTGCTGCTGCTGCTAAGTCACTTCAGTCGTGTACGACTCTGTGTGACCCCATAGACGTCAGCCCACCAGGCTCCGCCGTCCCTGGGATTCTCCAGGCAAGAACACTGGAGTGGGTTGCCATTTCCCTCTCTAGTGCATGAAAGTGAAAGTGAAGTCACTCAGTCATCTCCGACTCTTAGCGACCCATGGACTGCAGCCCACCAGGCTCCTCCATCCATGGGATTTTCCAGACAAGAGTATTGGAGTGGGGTGCCATTGCCTTCTCCAGGGAAAACTAGTTATCTTTTAAGAACATCCTATCCTTGGTAGCAACTACCTTGTTTTTCTCGAAACCACTCACATTACCTTACAGTGGTACTATCTGAAATGTCCTGCTTTGCTGTCAGTCTGGGAACCCTTCGGGAGGAGCCATGATCCATTTCTCTTTGACCCTAATGCCTAAATAGCCACAAGAAGAGACTAAGACAGGTCATGTGGCCACAGTCCAAAGGTTTCAAGGAAATTACCGAGCTCTGAAAGGAGAATAAGCCACAAAGCTCTTCTTATTGTCCATCATGCTCTTTTCTTTGTGTTTCCTAGGGACTGGAGTCTTAGCACTTTATATACCCTAGCAGGCACCAGTGGCCTGGGGACATAGTGTTAATAAAAAAAAGTGGAGATGGGGTGGCTGTGTTAACTGTGCAAAGGGCTAGTGGTCTTTTAGATGAAGGGAATTTGGGAATCATGATTATGCTTTGAGCTATGTTTTTGAAACATTTAAAAACATAATCCCCAACAGAAGGATATGCAGTTTTGTTATGATCTAATACACATAAACACATACACAAACATATGTGAAAAAGACATGGTTACCTTTCCTATACAGCATGTATTCTGATGTTTCAGTTCTAATTAGTCTAGCCTGGTCTATTCTTTTTTTTTAAACATTCTGGTTACGACCTAGCAAGTGATATTTCAATTCTCCAGTGGGTCGGGATCCCTATTCTGAGGAATCCTGTTGCCAATCCGGCCTCTCTCTGACTCAGGTACCTGCTTGTATGTAGATGAAGACAGCCACATTCCCAGAGGCCCTGCTGACAAATAGCTGTTTGTGGGAGGGAGCCACGCATGGTTGGTGGCATCAGTATCAAACTGAGGATGAGAATTCCTTGCAGTTTTAGAGAACTGAAAGAAGTGTGCAGTGCAGCTGAAATCTGGCTCTCCCAAGAGCAGAATACAATTGCCTGATTAACAGCTCCTAAGCTCAGTCACTGGAACGGCTGACGACTGACTCTTTGGTCATAGGGATCTGGAAGCCTCCTCTATGGCTCCAGCAGTTGAGACCACTTCCAGCAGCCACACCGGGCGGGGATAAGCCTCATCAGTGTTGTGCCTCTGTTTTGGTAATTTCCACTGCTGTGGTTCATTGTGCATACCAGCTGACTGACAATTAGTGTCTGAGTATGTAAACAAAGCCCAGGCAGAACTTAAATCCCTTACTAATGAGCAGTGATGTTTGTCAAGAGAACACTGTTGTTTATTCCATTGGATTTCACCTGCAGAAATCTTGTTTGGTATTTTCACAACAACGTGAGAAGGGAAAAGGAAATGAGAGATCAAGGCAGAGGCAAACAGCGCAAAATGACAAGTAGTAGAACATTCAAGCCATGTCATAAATGAACTTAGTTAATCATTAGTTAATTTAATCTAATTATTTATTAGACCAAAACATGTATCTGTTGTTCTGCCAAGCAGGTACAGAATGTATATAAGTTCAGTGGAAGAGGATTCTAGCTAGTATCTGTTTTCCATGCTTCCTGTATTCATTTCCCAGAGCTGTTGTAACCGAGTACTACCAACCAGGTGGCTGAAAACAATAGAAATGTGTTCTCAAACTGTGGAGGCGAGAAGCCGGAAATCAAGGTGTCAGCCAGGCCCTAGGGGAGGGTCCTTCCTTGCCTCTTCCTGACTTCTGGTGGTTTGTGCAGTCCTTTACTTTCCTTGGCTTGTAAATGCATTGCTCCAATATCTACTTCTGTCTTCACGTGGCATTCCCCTGTGTATCTCTGTCTCCCCAGGGTATTTGTCTCTCTGTCCCTCTCAGCACAGGGTGACAGTGTTTTTGCTGGTATAAAATTCTCAAAAATCTGTCAGTCTTCAGTGAAATTCACAAGTGTCTGAGCCATTAGACATGAGAATCCTCCACAGACCTTTCCTGGATCACAACCTCTCTACTCCTGGCTTTTGCTGAGATGGTTGATTGGATCCATAAATCATATGTGCAGTCCCTTTAACAAACTGTTGTCCGACCACACTCTTGGTGTTCTTACACACTTTCTCATTTTCTGCTGCTCTCTGAATTGGCTTAAAAATTTCCAGATCAGGTGCTGGTCACTTTTTGCTGATCAGTTCTTTCTCAATTTGTCCCTTTCCTCTAGCATTTTATCATAAGCAGCAAGGGGGCACCTTCCATACATGCCTTAGATATCTCCTCAGCCAAATATCCAAGTTGATCACTTACGAATTTCTACTTTCTGTGAAACTCTAGGACGCAATTCAACCAAGTTCTTTGCCTCTTTTTAACAAAGATCATCTTTCCTTCACTGTCCAATAACATTTTCCTCATTTCCATCTGTGACCACACTAAAGGCACCTTTAACGTTCGTATTTCTATCACCGTTCTGTTCATGATGATGCTGTGTATTCTCAGAGATAACAGAAGCTTTCTCTGCTGTGTTCCTCACATCCGTCTGAGCCTTCACCAGAATCACCTTTAATGTCCAGATTCCTACCAACCATCTCTTCAAGGCAATCTAGGCTTCTTCTGTCCAGCTCTTCAAAATTCCCCAGTTTCAAACAGTTTCCACATTTTCAGGTATTTGTTACAGCAACACCCCACTTCCACATACTAACATTTATATCTGTCAGGGATCTCCAGAGAAACAGAACTAGTAAGATGTATACAGATATGTTACGTGTTTGTCTGTGTGCTCAGTCATGCCCGACTCTTTGTGACCCCATGGACTGCAGCCCACCAGGCTCCTCTGTCTATGGGATTTCCCAGGCAGGATACTGCAGTGAGCTGCCATTTCCTCCTCCAGGGGATCTTCCTGACCCAGGTATTGAACCCAAGTCTCTTGCATCTCCTGCATTGGCAGGTGGATCCTTTACCACTGCACCACCTGGGAAGCCTGCAGATATGTTAATCTGTATCTAAATATCAAATATCCTCATCTATATATGTATATCTATCTGTCTGTCTAGTTTCACAGGATGGAAACACAGGCAGCAGTTGATGTTACAGTCTTGAGGCAGAATTTCTTCTTCAAGAAGCCTCAGTTTTTGCTCTTAAAACCTTCAATCCATTAGATGAGACTCAGTCACATTATGAAGGGTAAATCTTCTTAAAGTCAAGTGATCACAGATGTTAGTCACACCTACAAATACCTTCACAGAAACATTTAAATTAGTGTTTGATTAAAAACTATGGCCTAGCCAAGTTGATAAATAAAACTAGCCATCACACCCCCAAAGTCAGACTTGGTCATATTCTGTTATGAATTATCACTAGGTATCTGATCCTATATAAACTTGAAGTATCATTTGTTTGTTTATGGGAGAAGGCAAAGAGGAACTAAAGAGCCTCTTGATGAGGGTGAAAGAGGAGAGTGAAAAAACTGGCTTAAAACTCAGCATTCAAAAAACCAAGATCATGGCATCTATGGGCTGCCGGCACTTCATGGCACTTCATGGCACATTTGTCACTTCATGGCAAATGGATGGGAAAACAGTGGAGACAGTGACAGATTTTATTTTCTTGGGCTCCAGAATCACTGCAGACAGTGACTTCAGCCACAAAATTAAAAGACACTTGCTCCTTGGAGGAAAAGCTATGACAAACCTAGACAGTTAATTAAAAAGCAGAGACATCACTTTGCTGACAAAGGTTTGTATAGTTAAAGCTATGATTTTTCCAGTAGTCATGTACAGATGTGAGAGTTGGACAGAAGGCTGAGCACTGAAGAACTGATGCTTTTGAACTGTGATGCTGGAGAAGATTCTCGAGTCCTTTGGACTGCAAAATCCAACCAGTCCATCCTAAAGGAAATCAGTCCTGAATGTTCATGGGAAGGACTGATGCTAAAGCTGAAGCTCTGATATTTTGGCCACCTGCTGTGAACAGGCGACTCATTGGAAAAGAGGCAGATGCTGGGAAAGACTGAGGGCAGGAGAAGGAGGCGGCAGAGGATGAGATGGTTAGATAGCATCACTGACTCAGTGGACATGAGTTTGAGCAAACTCTGGGAGATAGCGAAGGACAGGGAAACTTTAGTGTGCTACAGTCCATGGTGTCACAAAGAGTTGGACATGACTTAGTGACTGAATAACAACAATAAGTTTGAGGCTTCATACTTAACCAGAAGTCTCTTATATTTGTTTTACTTTATAGCCTTCCTTTGTGATACATATGATTTTGAAAATTCTAGGTATTCAATGCTCTTCTTTGAGTATCTATGTAAAATATACTGCTTGGTTTTTCTCATTAGGAAAGTATTTTGATTATTTCAAAAAAATTTAATGAAATTGAGTTCTTTATCAGAGGAGGTTTTCACACCCACTGGCATGATATGATGCGACATTAGGGCTGGTGAAGTGCAAATCATAGGGCTGTGTGCTTGTTCGCTGGAGGCTTGCTATTAAGAGACAGAAGAGTGGATGCATATGCTAGAGGGAACACTTGGCTGCCCATTAGAATTACCTGGACAGCTTAAAAAAAAAATCCCAGGCTGATTAAATCAGAAGGGCTAGGGGTGGTAGGTAGTCACCCCTCCTTTCTTCAAGAGGTAAAACTTAATTCCTTCAGCTCATTGAGAGTGAGCTGGGCTTAGTGACTTGCTTCTACCAAGAATATTTGGCCGCAGTGACTGTATGTGACTTCCAATCATACTGTGTCATAAAACACTGTGAAGCTTCCTCCTGGCTTTTTCTTTTTCTTTTTTGAATCACATACTATTGGAGAAACCAGCTGCCACGACCATGAGGACACCTAAGCAGCCCTAGAGAGTCTCATGTTACGAGACCTCCTATTAACAGCAGCAAGGAACTGGGTCCTTTGTGATGGTTAATTTTATGTGTCAGCTTGACTGGGACACAGGTGCTCAGACATTTGGACAAAAGTTATTCCTGGTGTGTCTGTGAGGATGTTTCAGGATGAGATTAACATTTGAATAGATAGACTGAGGAAAGGAGATTGCCTTCCCTAATGTGGATGGGCTTCATGCAATCAGCTAAAGACCTGACTAGAATAAAAAGACTAAGAAGGAACTCCTCTTGCCTAAGTCCTTGAGCTGGGATATAAGTCTCCCTGCCTTCAGAATCAAACTGAAGCAGTTGTTCTTTTGGGGTCTCAAGCGTGCTGGCTTTGGGATGGTAACTGACACCATCAGCTTTCCTGGGTCTTGGGCTTTTGTACTTGAACTAGAACTACATTGACTCTTGTGGATCTCTGGCATTTTGACTACAGATTTGAGACTTCTCAGCCTCTGTAACTGTGCAAGATAATCCTCCATTTTATGTATACATTATAGCCTATTGGCTCCTCTCTGGAGAATCTTGTATACTGCAGCCTTCTGCCAGTAGCCATGTGAGAGAAGCCCCAGTTTGGAAGCCCCAGTCAAGCCTTCAGATGACTGCAGCCTGAGCTGACATCTTGACTGTGGTCTCATGAGAGATGCTGAACCAGAACCCCCACCTAAGCTATTTCCAAATTCCTGATCCACAGAAACTGCACGGGGTAGTAAATGTTCTTTGTTTTAGGCTACTAAGTGCTGTGGTAATTTGTTATACAGCAACAGATGACTACCACACTAGGTGATTCCAATATGCAGCCAAATTTAAGGAGCACTACACTACCTTACTCTTCTGTCAGTAAAAATCATGAAATACCTGCTTTTTAGGCACTCAAAGGGATCTTCAGCACTTACTTATATTGTAAGGGGCCTGTCAAATGTCTAGGTAAAGCCACAGATCTGTAGTGCTTGCTGACTTTTCTTTGCCCCTCAGTATTTTCCAGTTTCATCGTTATGTCCAAGCAAACCCTCCCATTAGTGAGCTTCGTACCTGGACCATATTACAGTCCCTTGCTCCTTGTCTCTTTGTAGTCAGAATTGATTTCCCAGCTCCAGTAATTCTGTTACCTCATGTTTGGGTGTAGGCATCTTGTGTTTTGGACAGGGCAAAAGCCCTATGAAAGACATAATATTGTTCTAAAATTTTCTGCTGATTTGAAACTTTCCTCTTGATTTTCAGAAGATAATTCCACAAGAAAAATAATAGATACCACTAGACACAAATTCCCTTAATTTTCTTGTCATCAAACTGCTTTTGTATCCAATCTTTTTTCTCCTCTGGCTGTTATTCTTAAAGAGATGTTCTCTTTTCATAGGCTAATATATCCACTTGTATTAATTTTGAAAATAATGAAGCATTTAATAGACAGTAAAGTTACTCTTTCTCATTGTCTACTCCCAAATTTTTATTTCATTTTCTGAAAGAAAAACTAAGATGGAAGTTACAGCCTCTTCTCCAGAGATATAGTAAAGGAAGCTACAAATGTACAAAATAGAGATGTGTCTGGTTGGTGGTCAACTACCAATCTGGCAATCTAATGGCCACTTTACAGCATTTAAAGGATCACATTGAAACTGAGAAGCTGGAGGCCCAAGACACTCTTTCTTTTATTGCTACCTAAGTGTTGTTGATTTCTCTTTACTTTGCAAAGTCTGAAAGTCACATTCACTCAAAGAGCCTGATGACATTTTTCCTAGAAAGTAGAGTAACAGCCATTAATAGGTGTGAGAATCACTTTAGCAGGGTGGCTACTGTCAGTCGCCCCATTTCTTACATTCTCCTTGTGGAATGTAAACTACAAACTGGCTGCATTTGATTTTTCCATCACACCCAATACTGTACCTATTCTCTCCTCACTCTATAGGCTTTTCATGGAAGAGTCAGTCACTGCTGTGACTTAGGGAGGGTCAGCAAGACACAGAGGAAAGAATGTAAACTTTGCATTTAATAAGAGTTAGTTGGATCCTGGTTCTACTGCTTTACTAGCTACATAGCTTTGGGGAAGTGATTTAGTCTTTTAAAGTTTCAGTGTCCTCATTAGTAAAAATAATGTACAGCTCAGCGTTTTCATGGACATTAAATGAAATAATTTTGAAAACATTTATTATGGTGGCAATTTCTTTGCCTTCTGTATTCACAGATGACTTACAAATCTATATAGCCTCACTTTTCTCCTTATATTCAAACCCATGATTGTAACTGTGTATCTGAAAGGTATCTCATAAAGGCATCTTCACCATAGTAACTCAACTCATTATCTTTCCTTTCATCCTTTCTCCTCTGTTGTTCTCCAGTTTAATTAACAGCAACATCATTCAGTCATCCAATCTAAAAACCTTTGCATTATCCTCTAGCTTTAATTTTACTCTCCCTCATTCTTAATCCCCAGGATCTGTCAGTCAACAAGCTGTTGATTCAGCCTTTAAAGTTACAACATGTCTCTTCCTCCCAACTTCTGCCTTGATTCTGACTCTGGACTCTTCAACCTGGACCATTGCATGGCTCCATGTAAACAGAAGCATTCCTCTCATTTGATTACACACAAGACACAGTAGTAACAGTGTCCTTGAGGACCCCAACATCCCTTGTAACCTCTATGGTCCCTTTACATTGTTCACCAAGGACCATGTATTGGTTGATGCTGTGGTCCCTGGTACCCAGAACCACCAAGTCACCACAGCCCCCCAGAGACAGAGTCTCTGCTTATGCCTGCACCTGGTACCTTTTACCACAAAGCACAGTGCCATTGCATACACCAGTATGCCCCACCCACATTGGAGGTCTTTCCTTACTAAGGGCAGCCAGTAAAGTCTGGGAGAGATGACTGCTTCTTCAAATGTGTAGACACTTGTGGAAGTATACTGGGATCAAAAAGATTCAGGGAAAGATGACTCCACCAAAGGAATATAGGAAACCTCTAATAACTGACCCCAAAGAGGTGAAGATACAGGAATTGCCCAACAAATAATGAAATAATTCTTTAAATAATTGAGTAATTATTCTAAAGATGTTCAAAGAACTATAAAGCAACACAAATAATTAATTTAATGAAATCAAGAAAATAATACAAGAACAAAATTAGAAGTTCAGTGAAAAGATGGAAAAAAAAATGAAAGAACCTTTGGAGCTAAAAAAATCAATGACTGAAGCAGACTTCAGTGAGAGATTTAACAGCAGATAGGACCAAAAGGAGAAAGAATGAGTCAGTTTAAAGACACATCATTTGAAATTATCTAATCAAAGGAACAACAACAACAACAACAAAAAAGAATGAGGGAGTTTCCCTGTAGTGGTGGTTATTATTCCAGTGAACCCCCATAAGGCTATCAGTGGATTATTCAGTAGAAACCTTGCAGACCACGAGAGAATGAAATGATCTACTAAAAGGATTGAAAGAAAAAAACCTACCAGCCAAGGATAGTTTACCTAGCATGGTTGTCTTTAAGAAATGAAGGTGACGGCTCCTTGGTGGCTCAGTGATAAACAATCCCCCTGCCAGTGCAGGAGACAGGGGTTCAATCCTTAATCTGGAAAGATCCCACATGCCACAGAGCAATTAAATCTGTGCACCACAACTACTAAGATAAAGAAAGATGGCAGAGTAGAAGGATGTGTGCTCATCTTCTCTTGTGAGAACGCCAAAATTACAACTCACTGCTGAACAGCTGTTGACAGGAGAATGTTGGATCCCAGCAAAAGAAGATAGCCCACATCCAAAGTCAAAGGAGAAGCCCCAGCAAGACAGTTAGAAGTGGCAAAATCATGTTTAGAATCAAACCCCATAACCACCAGAGACGCACAGAGGGCTCAAACAAGACATTGTGCACACCAGGAGACACCCACAAAGACTGAGCCAGACCTGCCTGTGAGTGTGTGAGTGTCTCCTGCAGAGGTACATGTCAGCAGTGGCCTGCTGCAGGGGCAGGGGCTGTGGGTGCAGCAGACCTGGGTGTGGCATAAACCCTCTTAGAGGAGGTTGCTATTAACCCCACCATAGAGCTGCTAGAACTTACACAGGACTGGGAAATAGACTCTTAGAGTGCACAGACAAAACCTGTGTGCACTAGGACCCAGGAGAAAGGAGCAAGGGACTGACCCAGACTTGCCCATGAGTGTCCAGGAGTCTGGCAGAGGCGTGGGTCAGCAGTGGCCTGCTGCAGGGTCGGGGGCACTGAGTGCAGCAGTGCATGCCTGGGACCTTTTGGAGGAGGTCACCATTTTCTTCATTACCTCCACCATAGTTTGTTTCAAGTCAAACAACAGAGAGGGAACACAGCCCCAGCCATCAACAGAATTGGATTAAAGATTTACTGAGCATGTCCCTGCCCATCAGAACAAGACCCAGTTTCCCCCACAGTCAGTCTCTCCCATCAGGAAGCTTCCATAAGCCTCTTATCCTTTTCTGTCAGAGGGCAGACAGAATGAAGACCACAATCACAGAAAGCTAATCAAACTGATCACATGGACCACAGCCTTGTCCAACTAATGAAACTATGAGCCATGCCCTGTAGGGCCACCCAAGATGGACGGGTCATGGTGGAGAGTTCTGACAAAACCTGGTTCACTGGAGAAGGGAATGGCAAACCACTTCAGTATTCTTGTCTTGAGGGCCCCATGAACAGTATGAAAAGGCAAAAAGATAGGACATTGAAAGTTGAACTCCCTGGGTTGGTAGGTGCCCAGTATGCTACTGGAGATTAGTGAAGAAATAACTCCAGAAAGAATTAAGAGACAGAGCCAAAGCAAAAACAATGCCCAGTTGTCGATGTGACTGGTGATGCAAGTAAAGTCTGATGCTGTAAAGAACAATATTGCATAGGAAACTGGAATGTAAGGTCCATGAGTCAAGGAAAATTGGAAGTGGTCAAACCAGAAGATGGCATTTTAGGAATCAGTGAACTAAAATGGACTAGAATGGGTGAATTTAACTCAGATGACCATTGTATCTACTACTGTGGGCAAGAATCCTTTAGAATAAATGGAATATGCATCATAGTCAAGAAGAGAGTCCAAAATGCAGCTCTTGGGTGCATTCTCAATAATGACAGAATGATCTCTGTTCATTTCCAAGACAAACCATTCAATATCACAGTAATCCAAGTCTATGCCCTGACCAGTAATGTTGAAGAAGCTGAAGTTGATTAGTTCTATGATGAGCTACAAGACCTTCTAGAACTAACATCCCCCAAAGATGTCCTTTTCATCACAGGGGAGTGGAATGCAAAAGTAGGAAGTCAAGAGATACCTGGAGTTAACAGGCAAATTTGGCCTTGGAGTACAAAATGAAGCAGGGCAAAGGCTAACAGAGTTTTGCCAAGAGAACTCACTGGTTTAGCAAACACCCTCCTGCAACAACACAAGAGAAGTCTGTACACATGGACATCACCAGATGGTGAATACGGATATAAGATTGATTATATTCTTTGTAGCCAAAGATGGAGAAGCTCTATACAGTCAGCAAAAAGAAGACTGGGAGCTGACTGTTGCTCAGATTATGAACTCCTTATGCCAAATTCAGACTTAAATTGAAAAAAGTAGGGAAAAACCATTAAACCATTCAGCTACGACCTAAATCAAATCCCTTACGATTATACAGTAGAAGTGGCAAATAGATTCCAGGGATTGTATCTGATAGACAAAGTACCTGAAGAACTATGGACAGGAGGTTCATGACATTGTACAGGAGGCAGGGATCAAGACCATCCTCAAGAAAAAGAAATGCAAGAAGGCAAAATGGTTGTCTGAGGAGGCCTTACAAATAGCTGAGAAAAGAAGAGAAGCAAAAGGCAAAGGAGAAAAGGAAAGATATACCCATTTGAATGCAGAGTTCCAAAGAATAGCAAGGAGAGATAAGAAAGCCTTCCCCATTGATCAATGCAAAGAAATAGAGGAAAACAATAGAATGGGAAAGACTAGAGATCTCTTCAAGAAAATTAGAGATACCAAGGGAATATTTCACACAAAGACAGGCTCAATAAAGGACAGAAATGGTATGGACTTAACAAAAGCAGAAGATATTAAGAAGAAGTAGCAAGAATACACAGAAGAACTATACAAAAAAGATCTTCATGACCCAGATAACCATGATGGTGGGATCACTCACCTAGAGACAGACATCCTGGAATGCGAAGTCAAGTGGGCCTTAGAAAGCATCACTATGAACAAAGCTAGTGGAAGTGATGGAATTCCAGTTGAGCTATTTCAAATCCTGAAAGATGATGCCATGGAAGTTCTACACTCAATATGCCAGCAAATTTGGAAAACTCAGCAGTGGCCACAGGCCTGGAAAAGGTCAGTTTTCATTCGAATCCCAAAGAAAGGCAATGCCAAAGAATGTTCAAACTACCACACAATTGCACTCATCTCACATGCTAGTAAAGTAATGCTCAAAATTCTCCACGCCAGGCTTCAACATATGTGAACTGAGAACTTCCCGATGTTCAAGCTGGATTTAGAAAAGGCAGAGGTACCAGAGATCAAATTACCAACATCTGTTGGATCATCTAAAAAGCACGAGAGTTCCAGAAAAAACATCTATTTCTGCTTTATTGACTACGTCAAAGCCTTTGACTGTATGGATCACAACAAACTGTGACATTCTTGAAGACATGGGAATGCCAGACCCCCTGACCTGCCTCAGCTAGTAAAGTAATGCTCAAAATTCTCCACGCCAGGCTTCAACATATGTGAACTGAGAACTTCCCGATGTTCAAGCTGGATTTAGAAAAGGCAGAGGTACCAGAGATCAAATTACCAACATCTGTTGGATCATCTAAAAAGCACGAGAGTTCCAGAAAAAACATCTATTTCTGCTTTATTGACTACGTCAAAGCCTTTGACTGTATGGATCACAACAAACTGTGACATTCTTGAAGACATGGGAATGCCAGACCCCCTGACCTGCCTCCTGAGACATCTGTATGCAGGTCAAGAAGCAACAGTTAGAACTGAACATGGCACAACAGACTGGTTCCAAATTAGGAAAGGAGTATGTCAAGGCTGTATATTGTCACCCTGCTTATTTAACTTATATGCAGAGTACATCATGAGAAATGCTGNGCAAGGAGATCCAACCAGTCCATTCTGAAGGAGATCAGCCCTGGGATTTCTTTGGAAGGAGTGATGCTAAAGCTGAAACTCCAGTACTTTGGCCACCTCATGGGAAGAGTTGACTCATTGGAAAAGACTGTGATGCTGGGAGGGATTGGGGGCAGGAGGAGAAGGGGACGACCGAGGATGAGATGGCTGGATGGCATCACTGACTTGCTGGACGTGAGTCTGAGTGAACTCTGGGAGTTGGTGATGGACTTGGAGGCCTGGCGTGCTGCTATTCATGGGGTCGCAAAGAGTCGGACACGATTGAGCGGCTGAACTGAATTGAACTGAACTGATATAAGTATATGTCTTTTGATGACAGGATACACAGTAAATATTGATTAAATCAAAATAATAGAAAATGTTAACATTGAGTTTTAAAGGATATATCAATATGCTTACTGATTTTCCTTTTCTATTTGTATTTTTCTGTCCACAGGCTTTATCTTGCATTAACTCATCTGGAAAAGAATGAAAAAATATATATATAATTAAGTAAGCACTTGTGGTATTTGATAAACATGTTATTCAGACACATCTCTAGTGACTGTGTAGTACAGCAGTTAAGGGAACAGGCTCTAACCGGATTGCCTAGACTCAGCCTCTGCAACTAACCAACCACCTAAGTTTGGACATGTTATCCTGCTTCACTCTGTCTCAGTTTCCTCATCTGTCAAAGGGTGATGATCCTCTCTCAAAGGGTTGTGTCATTTAAAGGCTAAAGCATCTAACACTGTGTCTGGAACATAATAAGCACAAATGAATGTAAGTTTTGCTGTTAATTTTACCATGATTGTTGTTGTTGTTCCATCGCTAAGTGGTGTCTGACTCTTTGAAACCACACGGACTGCCCCACACCAGGCTTCCCTGTCTTTTACTGTCTCTCAGAATTTGCTCAGACTCGTGTCCATTGAGTCGGTGATGCTATCTAACCATCTCATCCTCTGCTGCCCACTTCTCCTTTTGCCTTCAGTCTTTGCCAACATCAAGGTCTTTTCCAACGAGTCAGTTCTTTGCATCAGGTGGCCCAAGTACTGTAGCTTCAGCATCAGTCCTTCCAATAAGGGTAATTTCCTTTAGGATTGACTGGTTTGATCTCCCTGCAATCCAAGGGACTGTCAAGGGTCTTCTTCAGCACCACAATTCAAAAGCATCAATTCTTCGGTGCTCAGACTTCTTTATGGCCCAACTCTCATATCCTTACATGACTACAGGAAAAACCATAGTTTTGACTAGATGCACCTCTGTCGACAAAGTGATGTCTCTGCTTTTTAATATACTGTCTAGGATTATCACAGCTTTCCTGCCAAAGACCAAGTATCTTTTCATTTCACGGCTGCAGTCACCTTCTGCAGTGATTTTGGAGCCCAAGAAAATAAAATCTGTCACTGTTTCCACTTTCTCCCCTTCTATTTGCCAGAAAGTGATGGGACTAGATGCCATGATCTTCATTTTATGAATGTTGAGTTTCAAACCAGCTTTTTCATGCTCTTCTTTCAACCTCAAGATGCTCTTTAGTTCCTCTTCACTTTCTGCCATTAGAGTGGTATATCATCTGTGTATCTGAGGTTGCTGATATTTCTCCCAGAAATCTTGATTCCAGGTTAGATTCATCCAGTCTGGCATTCCACACAATGTACTCTGCTTATAAGTTAAATAAACAGGGTGAGAATATACAGCCTTGTTGTACTCCTTTCCAAGTTTTGAATCAGTTGTTTTTTCTATGTCTGGTTCTAATTGTTGCTTTTTGACCCTGCATACAGATTTCTCAGGAGACAGGTAAGCTGGTCTGGTATTCTCATCTCTTTAAGAATTTTCCAGTTTGTTGTGATCCACAGAGTCAAAGGCTTTAGTGTAGTCAATGAAGCAGAAGTAGTTTCTCTGAAATTCCCTCGCTTTCTATGATCCAACAGACATTGGCAATTTGATCTCTGGTTCCTCTGCCTTTTCCAAACCCCATTTATACACCTGGAATTTCTCAGTTCATGTACTTCTGAAGCCTAGCTTGAAGGATTTTGAGCATAACCTTACTTACATGTAAAATGAGCACAACTGTACAGCAGTTTGAACATTCTCTAGCAGTGCCCTTCTTTGTGACTGGAATGAAAACTGACCATTACTCCTATTCTAACCCCTGACACACTGCACCCTTAGGTTTGTCACTTAGTAACTCTACTAATTTGAATAGTATTGTTAAAATGTATACATTAAGTTATTAAACTTAAATGTCAACATACACTGTACTTTATGTACATAAAAGATTGTTTTTTAATCACATTGTAGTCAATATATTGAATACGTCTACTTTTCTGGATCTTAATTCCAGTTCAAAACATGAAGTAAAAACTAAAAAAAAAGAAAAATTACTTTAGGTGATTCTGAATATTTTCTGGCTGTTATGCACCTTATCACATATGTGCTTGCTGCTGCTGCTGCTGCTGCTAAGTCATTTGAGTTGTGTCTGACTCTGTGCGACGCCATAGATGGCAGCCCACCAGGCTCCCCCGTCCCTGGGATTCTCCAGACAAGAACACTGGAGTGGGTTGCCATTTCCTTCTCCAATGCATGAAAGTGAAAAGTGAAAGTGAAGTCGCTCAGTCGTGTCCGACTCTTAGCGACCCTATGGCTGCAGCCTACCAGGCTCCTCTGTCCGTGGGATTTTCCAGGCAAGACTACTGGAGTGGGGTGCCATCACCTTCTCCCCATAAGTGCTTGACAAAGTTTAAAAGATCACTTTTACTAATCCTTCTTGGAGCCTCACTTTAGCCTATCCTCTGGCAGTCATTTGGGTGATCTTCCATCATACATTTGCTATACATACCCAATTTTGTAAAGCTGTGTGGACACACACCCTACATTCTAGATACCTTTCATGAATAGGTCTGTATTTCCTCAATTCAAGACACTAGAGAAGATTTTTAGATAATAAACTTAAAGAGCTTATAAAAGCCTGGAGTGGAACAATCACGTTCTTCAGTGACTTGTGGTAGTATGCTGAAATATATGTACATACATATCAGTAGCCAGAGGGTATCAGTGAAAGCTGCAAAGGAACTGGGCTAGCATATGTCTCTAGTTTGCTTAAAGGTAATGATCATGCAAGGAATTTATTAGCAAGAGTGCTATGTGAATCTTACTAAATAAACTCTTTAATGTATATTGCATTTTATTTTATATAATATATCCATAGAAGAATTAGGTTAATTATATAAGACTAATCTACATAAATAAACTGAAAAGTGTAAAGCAAAGTATGACAAAATCATATAAAATATGTATTTAGGAATTGAATCATTTTTAAAAGACATTATTCACATATAAACTTAGAAATATAGAATTTTAGAAAAATTGGAGACAATAGTAGAGCAACTGGAGTGAACAATAAGAAAATAAGCCCTGTTTTGTTTGCTCCCTAAGCATTTACTTTTTAAAAGATATACCATAGATGAGCTTCCGAATTCTGTTTGTTCTCTCCAATTGACTTGGCACTGCTTATAAAGGCTCTTCACTGTTCAGAAGAGATTGGACCACTGGCTTCTTTCACAGACTTCTATTCCAGAATTGTCAAATGACTCAGCCATTCAATGCCTCAGTTGCTTCATCTATAAAACTAGGATAATAATGTCAACCTAACAAGGTTGTATGAAGCTAAATAAATATATGTGAAATGTCCACAAAGTTATGAAGATTATAAGGCAATATAAGGCAACTGCAAGGGGGTGGTATCTAGTTTCGTTCTTTCACTTATAAAATGGAAAAATCAAGTCTTTTATAAGATAAACGGTTGCCTAAGTTTCAGAGCAGATGGTGATTATAGCCATGAAATTAAAAGATGCTTGCTCCTTGGAAGAAAATCTATGACCAAGCTAGACAGCATATTAAAAAGCAGAAACATTACTTTGCCAAAAAAGGTCCATCTAGTCAAAGCTATGGCTTTTCCTGTGGTCATGTATGGATGTGAGAGTTGGACTGTGAAGAAAGATGAGCACCGAAGAATTGATGCCTTTGAACTGTGGTGTTGGAGAAGACTCTTGGGAGTCCCTTGGACAGCCAGGAGATCAAAACAGTCAATCCTAAATGAAATCAGTCCTGAATATTCATTGAAAGGACTGATGCTGAAGCTGAAGCTCCAATTCTTTGGCCACCTGATACAAAGAACTGACTCATTGGAAAAGGCCCTGATGCTGGGAAAGACTGAAGGCAGGAGGAGAAGGGGATGAGAGAGGATGAGATGGTAGGATGGCATCATCGACTTGATGGACATGAGTTTGAGCAAGCTCCGAGATTTGAGATGGACAGGGAGGCTGGTGTGCTGCAGTCCATGGGGTCGCAGAGTAGGACACGACTGAGCGACTGAACTGAAGTTCCATAGCTAATCAGTTTACCCCCTCATCAATATTTTCTATTACTTGATACACTATTTCTCCCTTTGAAGAAATAGTTGGAAGTATTAATAATAAAATAAGGAGCTTCCTTTGCTGTTCTATCAGATTTACTCCAAAAGTTATTTTATGACTAGAATATTCCAAAGGATGTTAGAATTAAAGTTTTGGAGGAAATCACATTATGGGTTTCCAAATATCCTAATCTTCCAGGATGTTTTATTACTCCTGAATGTTATTCCAAATGGTCATTTTTCCTCTAGGATAAATAATTTAGGTGTACTTTAAATTTTCCTGACATTTAAAGTATTCCAGACACTGACATACTATGTTCTAAAGCAGTTACCTGTACCACAATATATGTTCTTAGAATTGTTATTATTGTGTAGAACATATATACACATATATATGTGTTCATATGGATAAATACAAAAACATATATGGCTAAAACATTAATTTGTAATAATTTTCATTTCACCACATCAACTACTTAGGTAAGTCAAATTTCCACTTTGGAAACTTTCTTCTAAAATTATACTTCTTAATCACAATTTCATCCAGTATTTTCCCTGTCTTTTTTAAAATACATTTTTTCATCTTCTATTTCTCCATAAGCTCCTAATTGGTGAACACTCTCTACAACTCAAGGATGCTTTCATGTTACAAAAAAATGTTCTTGCTTGCTCATCTTCTGTCAAGTGTTTGAGTTATAGTCTTATTCTCTCTTCATTTTAATTAGATTTCTACAGTCTCCTCTGGATGGATATTCAGTTATTGCACAGTCATATAACCATCCCAATTGTTAAATATTAAAACATTTCTGTTGCTATTGTTGCTCGGTTGCCAAGTTGTGTCTGACTCTTTGTGACCTCATGAACTGTTCCACACCAGCCTCCTCTGTTTTCCACCATCTCCCAGAGTTTGCTCAAATTCATGTCAAATGAGTCAGTGATGTTATCTAACCATCTCATTCTCTGCCACCCTCTCTTCTTTTGCCTTCAATCTCTCCCAGTATCAGGGTATTTTTCAATGAGTCAGTTCTTCACATTAGGTGGCCAAAGTATAGGAATTTCCCGTTTCCTTCAACCCCAATATGGCACAGCAGGGGACTTCTAGAACTTTGATCCAACAGCATTGTCTAATCTAGTTGTTCCATGCTTATGCTGTACTGGTTGTTAAATATTTTGATTATTCAGTTCAGTTGAGTTCAGTTCAGTCACTCAGTCATGTCCAAATCTCTGTGATGCCATGAACCACAGCACGCCAGTCCTCCCTGTCCACCACCAACTCCCAGAGTCCAACCCAAATCCTGTCCATCGAGTTGATGATGCCATCCAACCATCTCATCCTCTTTCGTCCCCTTCTCCTCCTGCCCTCAATCTTTCCCAGCATCAGGGTCTTTTCCAGTGAGTCAGCTCTTCACATCAAGTGGCCAAAGTATTGGAGTTTCAGCTTCAGCATCAGTCTTTCCAATGAACCCCCAGGACTCATCTCTTTAGAATGGACTAGTTGGATCTCCTTGCAGTCCAAGGGACTTTCAAGCGTCTTCTCCAACACTACGGTTCAAAAGCATCATTTCTTTGGCACTCAGCTTTCTTTATAGTCCAACTCTCACATCCATACATGACTACTGGAAAAACCATAGCCTTGACTAGATGGACCTTTGTTAGCAAAATAATGTTTCTGCTTTTTAATATGTTGTCTAGGTTGGTCATAACTTTTCTTCCAAGGAGTAAGTGTCTTTTAATTTCATGGCTGCAGTCACCATCTGCAGTGATTTTGGAGCCCAGAAAAATAAAGTCAGCCACTGTTTCCACCGTTTCCCCATCTATCTACCATGAAGTGATGGGACCAGATGCCATGATCTTAGTTTTCTGAACATTGAGCTTTAAGCCAACTTTTTCACTCTCTTCTTTCACTTTCATCAAGAGGCTCTTTAGTTCTTCACTTTCTGCCATAAGGATGCTGTCGTCTGTGTATCTAAGGTTATTGATATTTCTCCTGGCAATCTTGATTCCAGCTTGTGCTTCTTCCAGCCCAGCGTTTCTCATGATGTACTCTGCATAGAAGTTACATAAGCAGGGTGACAATATACAGCCTTGATGTACTCCTTTTCCTATTTGGAACCAGTCTGTTGTTCCATGTCCAGTTCTAACTGTTGCTTCCTGACCTGCATACAGATTTCTCAAGAGGCAGGTTAGGTGGTCTGGTATGTGCCCATCTCTTTCATAATTTTCCACAGTTTGTTGTGATCCACACAGTCAAAGGCTTTGGCATAGTCAATGAAGCAGAAATAGGTGTTTTTCTGGAACTCTCTTGCTTTTTCCATGATNACAGATTTCTCAAGAGGCAGGTTAGGTGGTCTGGTATGTGCCCATCTCTTTCATAATTTTCCACAGTTTGTTGTGATCCACACAGTCAAAGGCTTTGGCATAGTCAATGAAGCAGAAATAGGTGTTTTTCTGGAACTCTCTTGCTTTTTCCATGATGCAGCGGAATGTTGGCAATTTGATCTCTGGTTCCTCTGCCTTTTCTAAAACCAGCTTGAACATCAGGAAGTTCACGGTTCACGTATTGCTGAAGTCTGGCTTGGAGAATTTTGAGCATTACTTTACTAGTGTATGAGATGAGTGCAATTTTGATTATTACCTTTGCATTTACTGATATGTCAAGTATGTCTTCATAATGATATCATAGAACAATTCGTTGAATTAGAAAAACTTCTTCAGTAGGTGTATCTACACATAGCCAGAATGTTTGTAAGCACAGATAAATGTAATAAATGGCTTAGCAATATTATTATGCATGTAAAATAAATGTTATCTAGGATCTTTTGGCCATTTGTATTTTGCTTTGCTTGATTTCCCACTAATACTGTAATTCCATATTGTTGTCATGTCAGTAATCACAAACATCATAATGTAATTAGTATTTTGAAAAAAAATTCTTGATAGTAATTGTTTTACATGAGTTTATGTTCTCAATTTCACTAAATATTTGAAAATTACAAGTGTATATACAAATAATAACTTACCTAAACTACAAGGTCTTTTAAATTTTCCTTTGTGCAACAGTAAGAAGATGAACTCTGAAGTAAAAACAGACCAGAGAAGGTGAATAGAAAAAATAAGTATCAATATAATTTTTAAACTTAGCATTATTGATAGCTATAAATAATAATAAAATGAGATCTAGTGTTACCATTTGGCTTTATTTTAAATAAGCAAAATAATTCATTGATAATTTAATGAGTACAATTAACTTGAAATATGGTAATAATAGTTTATTCAGATAGGAAATGGAAAACATCACAAAAAGTACATGATACTACTTTGTATATTATTGACCTCTTTTTATTCCCCTAAGCCCCAGGAAACAAAAACAATAACTTGAAATAAAAATGAGTTCAGTTCAGTTCAGTCGCTCAGTCGTGTCTGACTTTGTGACCCCATGAATCGCAGCACGCCAGGCCTCCCTGTCCATCACCAACTCCCGGAGTTCACTCAGACTCACGTCCATTGAGTCCGTGATGCCGTCCAGCCATCTCATCCTCTGTCGTCCCCTTTTCCTCCTGCCCCCAATCCCTCCCAGCATCAGAGTCTTTTCCAAAGAGTCAACTCATAGGATTAGCATAAAATAAAGCATATATTAGAAGAGAATGCAGAAGTGATATCATAGAAAATGGCAGATTGCGCAAAGAATTAGTCCCTTCACTGAAACAAATATAATAAACTGTCAAAAGGTTGAAAGATGAACGAATTCAAACTTCATAATACAAAACTTAAAGCAACCAGGGACTGGTTAATGAAAAAAAAAGGGCAGTTAAATTTTGGTGTTTTAAAAAATCAGTCAGGTCATTAACTGGATGCTGAGATAATGGAAGAAAGACTTTGATGACTGACCACAAATGGCAAGGAATACAGTCTTTGCAAAAAAAAAAAAAATCATTTGGATGGTCATTAAAGAAACATGTGACCAAAGCCCTCAAAAATAAAAAAAACAGGACTTCTCTGGTGATACAGTGTTACAGGCAGAGAAAGTCTGCCTGTCAATGCAGGGGACATGGGTTCTACCCTGCTCTGGGAAGATTCCACATGCTGTGGAGCAAGTAAGCTCATGTGCCACAACTGCTGAGCCTGAGTGCTGCAATTACTGAAGCCCATGTGCCATAGAGCATGTGCTCTGTGACAAGAGAAGCCACTGCAGTAAGAAGCCTGCACGTTGCAACTAGAGAGTAGCCTCTGTTCGCTGCAACTAGAGGAAGCTCACACACAGCAAGAAGACACAGAGCAGCCAAAAATCAGTCATCAATACCCTAGAGACAGAGGAGAATTTCTAGCTACACTATAATATTTAGCTCAATTTTCAACAAAAAATAACACAGCATACTAACGTACAGGAAATCACAGCCCATTCATAGGAAAAAATTATAATAGAAAAGTCCTGTGAAGAAGCCCAGATATTGGACTTAATAGACAAAGATTTTAAAGCAAACTTTCTTGAATATGCTCAAAGAGCAAAAGGAAACCATGGGCAAACAACGAAAGGAAATCAATTAAAAAAATGAAAAAAATGTAAATAAAGCGATAGATATTATAAAAAGGAACCAAATAAAAATTCTGGATCAGAAAGTATAATAACTGAAATGAAAAACTCTTGAGAAGTTCAACAGCATATTAAGCAGATAGAAGAAGGAATCACTGAATTGAAGACAGGACAATAAAAGTGCTGAGCCTGAAGAGCAGGAAGAAAAAAAGAATGAAAAAAATGACAGAACCTAAAGGACTCTGGGGACAACAGTCAAGTGTACCAACAAACACATGGGAGCCAAAGAAGAAGAGAGAGAAAGAGTCAGGGAGAATATTTGAAGAAATAATGGCCAAATATTTCCCAAATTTAGTAAAAGTCATGAATCTACACATGCAAAAAGCTCGACAACATTTCAAGGATAAACTCAAAGACATATATATACTAAGACACAATAAAACTCTGAAAAGACAAAGAGGGAACTTGAAAGCAGCAAGAAAAAACTGATTCATCATGTGTAAAAACTCTTCAGTTTTTAGCTGTAAAATTAACAGCCAAATTCTTGTCACAAATCACATTAGTCGAGAGTGGAGAGAAAAAGACCATCAACCAAGAATTATATAACAAGCGAAACCATCCTTCAAAAATGAAGAATTAAGACATTCCTGGATCAACAAAAGTTAGAGGAGTTGGTCACTATTATTTCTTTGTTACAGGAAATGATAACGGAGTCTCTCAGGATAAAAGGAAAAGACACTAGACAGTAACTCAAGCATGTATTAACAAAGAACTCTGGGAAGGGTATCTATGTAGGTAAATATAAAAGCCATCATTATCATACTTTTGACTTGTAACTTCTAATATTTCCTACATGCTGGTGTACAACATTGTATTAGTTTTAAGTATACATAATGCTTTTATATATGTATATATTTTTGAATGCTTACATAATTTTAGTTTACATCCATCACCACATATTTATAATTTTTTTCCTTTGATGAGAACTTTTAAGATTTATTTATTTATTATTATTTATTTATTTTTTAAATGTACTCATTGTATTGTTAACAACAGTATACATCACAAACCAAGGACTTATTTATCTTATAACTGGCAAGTTTGTACTTTCTGACAACCTTCACCCCATTTGACCCACCTCCCTGTACCTCTGGCAACCACCAATCTGTGATATCAAAAATAAAATACTTATAAATAAATTTAATCAAGGAGGTGAAAGTCCTTTACACTGAAAACTATAAGACACTGAAAGAAAGAAACTGACAAAGACACAAATAAATGGAAAGATAGCTAATGTTCATGGGTTGAAAAATCACTATGGCTAAAATGTCCAACTAACCAAAGTGATCTATGGAGTCAATTAAATCTCCGTACATTCCAATGACATTTTTCAGAAAAACAGAAAAAAAAAAATCCTAAAATAATGTACAAAGGACCCTGAACAGCCAAAGCAATCTTGAAGAATAAAGTTGGAGGTCTCACAATTTCTGATTTGGAACTGTATTGCAAAGCTATTTTGTAAGCAAAACAGTATGGTACTGGCATAAAAACAGACCAATAAAACAGAATAGGGGCCCAGAAATAAACTGCCACATATCTGGCCAACTACTATTTGATAGGATAGCCACAAAGTCTCAATGGGTAAAGTATAGTCTCCTCAATAAATGGAGTTTGGAAAACTGGATATCTCCATGCAAAAGAATAAAACTGAACACCTATCTGATATCACTCATAAAAAATTAGCTCAAAATGGATTAAAGGTTAAAATATATGATTTGGAAACATAATACTCCTAAAAGAAAACTCGGGGAAAAAACTCCTTGAATTGATCTTGGCAATAATATTTTTTAAAAAATATGACACCAGAAGCAAAGGCAATAAAATAAAAAATAAACAAGTGAGGCTAAGCTAAACTGAAAGCTCTGCACAGTAGGGAAACAGTCAACAAATGAAAAGGCAATCTAGTAATGGGAGAAAATATTTGCAAACCATACATTTCTAAAGGGGCTAATAGTCAAACTGTATAAAGAACTTATACAACTCAATAGCAAACAAACAAATAACCAGATTTTTTTAAAGGGGCAAAGGAAGATAGTGGGGCAGAAGGACATACGTGCCTCTCCTCCTGAGAAAGCACCAAAACTGCAACTAGCTGTTGAACATTGACAGGAGAATGCTGGAACCCACCAAAAAAAAGATATCTCACATCCAAAGACAAAGAAGAAGCCACAGTGAGATGGTAGGAGGGGTGCAATCATGATAAAATCAAATCCCATACCCACCAGGTGGGTGGCCCACAAACTAGAGAACAGTAACAGCAAAGAAGTTCTCCCACTATTGTAAAAGTTCTGAACCCTACGTCAGGCTTCTCAGGCTGAGGATCCAACCAAAAGAACTGGGAATCCCCAGGGAATCTGAACTTAAAGGCCAGCAGGATTTGATTACAGGACTTCCACAGGACTGGAAGAAACTGAGACTCCAACCTTGGAGGGCACAAACAAAATGTTGTGTGCACCAAGACCCAGAGGAAAGAAGCAGTGACCCCACAGGAGACTGAACCAAAACTGAACCAAAACCTGCTAGTGTTGGAGGGCTTCTGTACAGTTGTGGATTGGCAGGGGCTCACGCCAGGGACAGTGGCACTGGCAGCAGCAGTCCTGTAAAGTCCTCTTTGGTGTAAGCCCTCTTGAAGGTCACCATTAACCCTACCAGAGAGCCAGTAAACCCCATAGCTGGGTTGCCCCAGGCCAAACAACTAACAAGATTGGCCCTGCCAACCACAGCAAGACCCTATTTTTCCCACCACCAGTCCCTCCCACTGGGATGCTTACAAAAGCCTCTTAGCCAAAAACCACAATCCCACAGTGGCTAGAACAAAAACCACATTACAGAAAGTTAATCAGGATATTGCTGTTGTTGTTCAGTCGCTCAGTCATGTCCTATTCTTTGTGATCCCATGGACTGCAGCACACGAGGCTTCCCTGTCTTTCACCATCTCCTGGAGCTTGCTCAAACTCATGTCCATTGAGTCAGTGATGCCATCCAACCATCTCATCCTCTGTCATCCCTTTCTCCTGCCTTCAATCTTTTTCCAGCATGAGGGTCTTTTCGGGATGAAAAAGCAGACAGTTACGTCTCAGATGAAGGGAAAAGATAAAATCCTAGAAAAACAACTAAATGAAGCAGATATAGGCAACCTTCCAGAAAAAGAACTGAGAACAATGATAGTGAAGATGATCCAGGATCTCAGGAAAACAATGGAGAAGATGCAAAAAATGTTTACTACAAACCTGCTTTTGAACTTTGGTGTTGGAGAAGACTCTTGACAGTCCCTTGGACTGCAAGGAGATCCCACCAGACCATCCTAAAGGAGATGAGTCCTAAGTGTTCGTTGGAAGGACTGATGTTGAAGCTGAAACTCCAATACTTTGGCCACCTGATGCGAAGAGCTAACTCATTTGGAAAGACCCTGATGCTGGGAAAGATTGAGGGCAGGAGGAGAAAGGGACAACAGAGAATGAGATTGTTGGATGGCATCACCAACTCAATGGACATGGGTTTGGGTGGACTTCAGGAGTTGGTGATGGACAAGGAGGCCTGGTGTGCTGCGGTTCAGGGGTCACAAAGAAATGGACACGACTGAGCAACTGAACTGAACTGAACTGAACCAGAAGAACTAAAGAACAAACAAACATAGATGAATAATACACTAGAAATAATCAATAGCAGAATAACTGAGGCAGAAGAATAGATAAATATCTGGAGGACAGAAAGGTGGAAATCACTGCTGCAGAACAGAAAATAGAAAAAAGATTGAAAAGAAATGAAGACAGCCCAAGAGACCTCTGGGACAACATTAAATGCACCAACATTTGCATAATAGGGGTCCCAGAAGAGGAAGAAAGAGAGAGAGGACCTGAGAAAATGTTTGAAGAGATAATAGCTGAAAACTTCCCTAACATGGGGAAGGACATACTCAACCAAGTACAGAAAGCACAGAGATTTCCAGGCAGAAAAACTTCAAGGAGGAACACATGGAGACACACAGTAATCAAACTGACAAAAATTAAAGACACAAATAAAAGTATTAAAAGCAACAAGGGAAAAACAACAACGTACAAGGAAACTCTCATCAGGTTATCAACTGATTTCTCAACAGAAAACTCAAGCCAGAAGGAAATGACATGATATATTTAAAGTGATGAAAGGGAAGAAACTTACAACCAAGAATACTCTACCCAGAAGGACTCTCATTCAGATTTGAGGGAGAAATCAAAAATTTTCCAGACAAGCAAAAATTAAGAGAATTCAGTAGGTATTGCTTTTTCTCTCCAAAGCTCCAGATATGTTTCTGATGAGCAGCCATGTTTAAAAACCACTGGACTATATGATGATCTTTTACTTTTATCCAGTTTGTTTCACTTTTTCTATTTCATATTCAGTGTTCCCATTTCATTTAGTTTGTTTTCCAACTTCTCCATCTCTTCTTTTTTGTTTTTGATGTTCTTTGTCAAGGCTTTATCAAGTGTATTAGAAAAGCTTTTGCATACATATATATAAATAGTATGTTTAATATATATATGTTTTAGAAAACTTACCAACTTTTGCCTAACTAAAAAATTTATGACATTTTGATTCACTTGTTTGACTGGTATGAATAGAATGCTAGATTTCTAATTTTAAAAATTAGATATGCAACAAGCAACAGAGGTTTACTGTATATCACAGGGAACTATAGTCAGTATCTTGTAATAACCTATAATGGAAAATAATCTAAAAAATAATATATATGTGTGTGTTATATATATATGTATAATATATATACATATATATAATATATACATGTGTATGTGTATAAAACTGAATCATCTTGCTGTACACCTGAAACATTGTTAGTCAATGATACTTCAATAAAATATACATTAAGAAAAAAAATAAAAGGGGGCAAAGGACCTGTTTCAAAGAAGACATCCACAGTCAACAAGGGAAGTGCTCCAAATACTAATTTCATGGTCCAACATGAAAAAGTGCTCCAATTACTAACCAATTACAAATTATCAAGGAAATGCAAATCAAAACCACAAGATCACCTCATAACTGTTCAGTTCAGTTTAGTTCAGTCACTCAGTTGTGTCCAACTCTCTGTGACCCCATGGACTGCAGCATGCTAGGCCTCCCTGTCCATCACCAACTCCCAGAGTTTACTCAAACTCATGTCCATTGAGTCAGTGATGCCATCCAATCATCTTATCCCCTGTCGTCCCCTTCTCCTCACATCTTCAATCTTTCTCAGCATCAGGGTCTTTTCCAAGGAGTCAGTTCTTCGCATCAGGTGGGCAAAATATTGGAGTTTCAGCTTCAACATCAGTCCTTCCAATGAATATTCAGGACTGATTTCCTTTAGGATGGACTGTTTTGATCTCCTTGCAGTCCAAGGGACTCTCAAGAGTCTTCTCCAACACCACAGTTCAAAAGCATCAATACTTCAGTGCTCAGCTTTCTTTATAGTCCAACTCTCACATCCATACATGACCACAGGAAAAACCATAGCCTTGACTAGATGGACCTTAGCAAAGTAATGTCTCTGCTTTTGAATATACTATCTAGGTTGGTCATAACTTTTCTTCCCAGGAGTAAGCATTTTTAATTTCATAGCTGTGTCACCATCTGCAGTGCTTTTGGAGCCCCCCAAAATAAAGTCTGACACTGTTTCCACTGTTTCCCCATCTATTTGCCATGAAGTGATGGGACCAGATGCCATGAGTTTTGCTTTCTGAAAGTTGAGCTTTAAGCCAACTTTTTCACTCTCTTCTTTCACTCTCATCAAGAGGCTCTTTAGTTCTTTGCTTTCTGCCATAAGGGTGGTGTCATCTGCATATCTGAGGTTATTGCTATTTCTCCTGGCAATCTGGATTCCAGCTTGTGCTTCCTCCAGCCCAGCATTTCTCATGATATACTCTGCATATAAGTCAAATAAGCAAGGTGACAATTACAGCCTTGATGTACTCCTTTTCCTATTTGGAACCAGTCTGTTGTTCCATGTCCAGTTCTAACTGTTGCTTCCTGACCTGCATACAGATTTGTGCACATCAGGCTCCAGGGACCCCACAGAGACTGAGACAGAACTGTGTTTGAGCATCTCCTGTGGAGGTGCGGGTCAGCAGTGGACTGCCGCAGGGACAGGGGCTACGGGTGCAGCAGATTTGGGTATGGCCAAGCCCTTTTAGAGGAGGTCGCCATCAACTCCACCATAGAGCTACTGGAACCTACACAGGACTGGGAAATAGACTCTTGAAGGGCACAAACAGAAACTTGTGTGCACCAGGACCCAGGAGAAAGGAGCAGTGACCTCACTAGAGACTGACCCAGACTTGTCTGTGAGGGTCTAGGAGCCCCCAGTGGAGGCATGGGTTGGTAGTGGCCTGGGGCATTGAGTGTAGCAGGACATGCATGCGATCTTTTGAAGGAGGTTGCCATTATCTTCATTACCTCCACCATAGTTTGGCCTCAGGTAAATAGCAGGGAGGGAACACAGCTCCATCCATCAATAAAAAATTGTATTAAAGATTTAATGAGCATGTCCCTGCCCATCAGAACAAGACTCAGGTTCCCCCTCAGTCAGTCTCTCCCATCAGGAATCTTCCATAGTCTCTTATCCTTCTCCATCAGAGGGCAGATAGATGAAAACCACAATCATAACTGTGTTAGACTGTCTCTTATTAAAAAGACAAGAGTTCAGACATTTTTCAAGAAGGTAAAGAAAAGGGATTCCTTATGCAATGTTGGTGAGAATGTAAATTGATAGCAACTACTATGAAAAACAGTATGGATGTTCCTCAAGAAATTAAAAGTAGAGTTATATGATCTAGCATTCCCACTGCTGGCCATATACCAGAGTTTATAACAATAGATCAAAGAAATATCTGCACTTTAATGTTCACTGCAGCATTATTCACAACAGCCAAGGTATGGAAACTACCTATATGTCTATAGAAAGATGAATGTGTGAAAATGTGGTATCTATCTCAAAAGAATATTATTCAGCTGTGAAAAATAAGGATATAATGCCACTTGTGACAACATGGATGAAATCTGAAGGCATTATGTTAAGTGAAATAACTCAGATAGAGAAAAATACTGTAGATCTCATTTGTAGTGTAATCTTAAAAAAAAAAAAGAAAAGGCCAAACTTGTAGAAACAGAAAGTAGAATGGTAGTTACCAGCAGCTAGGGTTTAACAGATAGGGAAATGCTGCTCAAAGTGTTCAAGACTGTAGTTGTAAGATGGAAATGTTCTAGAGTATAGCACATAACTCTGCACACAGCATAGTTACTATAGTTATTAACAGTAATATTGCACTTTATACTTGGCATTTGCTAAAAGAGTAAATCTTAAGTTTTCCCACTACACACACATGCAGATAACTCTGGAAGGTGATGGATATGTTAATTAACCTGATGATGACAATTATTTCGCAAGGTATCCTTATATCAAATCATCACACTGTATACACATTGTGCTGTGCTTAGATGCTTAGTCGTGTCCGACTTTTTGGACCCTTTGGACGGTAGCCCACCAGCCTCCTCTGTCCATGGGGATTCTCCAGGCAAGAATAATGGAGTGGGTTGCCATGCCCTCTTCCAGGGGATCTTCCCAACACAGGGATCAAACACAGGTCTCCCTCATTGCAAGCAGATTCTTTCCATCTGAGCCACATGGGAAGCCTGTATACATGTTAAATATATACAGTTTTGTTTGTTAATGAAATCTCAGTAAACCTGGAGGAAAACATTATCATACTTAATGGTGTAGTGATGAAAATATTCTAGATCTTCATATAGTGAAATACACATTATCAAAAGTCATTGAGCTGTCCATATAAAATTGGTTATATTTCATGGTATGTAAATGTTATGGGTTGACTTTGTCTCTAAGAAAGATTTGAGACACAAAGTCCCTCACAAAAGTTCAAAGCCCCAATAGCTCAGAATGTACCCTTACTTGAAAATAAAATTATTGCAAAGAACTGTACAAAAAAGATCTTCATGACCCAGATAATCATGATGATATGTTGACTAATCTAGAGCCAGACATCTTGGAATGTGAAGTCAAGTGGGCCTTAGAAAGCATCACTATGAACAAAGCTAGTGGAGGTGATGGAATTCCAGTTGAGCTGTTTCAAATCCTGAAAGATGATGCTGTGAAAGTGCTGCACTCAATTTGCCAGCAAATCTGGAAAACTCAGCAGTGGCCACAGGACTGGAAAAGGTTAGTTTTCATCCAAATTCCAAAGAAAGGCAATAACAAAGAATGCTCAAACTACCACACAATTGCACTCATCTCACATGCTAGCAAAGTAATGCTCAAAATTCTCCAAGCCAGACTTCAGCAATATGTGAACCGTGAACTCCCTGATGTTCAAGCTGGTTTTAGAAAAGGCAGAGGAACCAGAGATCAAATTGCCAACATCCACTGGATCATGGAAAAAGCAAGAGAGTTCCAGAAAAACATCTATCTCTGCTTTATTGACTATGCCAAAGCCTTTGACTGTGTGGATCACAATAAACTGTGGGAAATTCTTCAAGAGATGGGAATCCCAGACCACCTGACCTGCCTCTTGAGAAATCTGTATGCAGGTCAGGAAGCAACAGTTAGAACTGGACATGGAACAACAGACTGGTTCCAAATAGGAAAAGGAGTACGTCAAGGCTGTATATTGTCACCCTGCTTATTGCAAGGAGATCCAACCAGTCCATCCTAAAGGAAATCAGTCCTGAATATTCATTGGAAGGACTGATGCTGAAGCTCTAAAACCTTGGCCACCTGATGTAAAGAGCTGACTGATTGGAAAAGACTCTGATGGTGGGAAAGATTGAAGGCAAGAGGAGAAGGGGACAACAGAGGATGAGATAGTTGGATGGCATCACTGACTCAATGGGCATGAGTTTGAGTAAGATCCGGGAGTTGGTGAAGGACAAGGAATCCTGGTGTGCTGCAGTCCATGGCGTTGCAAAGAGTCGGACACGACTGAGTGACTCAACTGAACCACAACTATTGCACCTGTTCTCTAGGGCCCAGAAACCACAACTAATGATCCCATATGCTGCAACTGCTGAAGCCTGTGTGCCCTAGAGCCTGTGCTCCACCGCAAGAGAAGCCACCGCTATGAGAAGCCCATATACTGAGACTAGAGAGTAGCCTGTGCACAGCAACGACTCAGCACAACCAAATGTGAATAAATTAATTTTTAAAAAAGAAATGAAGATGATATAAAGACTTAACACTACAGCCCCCTTATATTAATGCTGAAAGGAGGTATTCAAGCTAAAAAGAATAGCTTATAAATTGACAAGATGGCAATAGTAAGTCCTTACCTATCAATAATAAAATTTAAGTGGATTAAATTATCCAATTAAAAGGTACAGAGCAGCTGAATGGATAAAAAACAAAACCAAACTATATACTGCTTACAAAAGACTCATCTTCAAGGACACAGATGATAAGCTGAAAGTGAGAGGATGGAAGAATTACTCCATGAAAATAGAAGTTAAAATTGGTATCAAGTGAAACAGACTTTAAGTCAAATACTGTAATAAGAAATGAGGTTATTATATAATGGTAAATGAATCAATTCAGCAAGAGAATGTAACAATTATATATCAACCCAATAGCGGAGCACCTAAATATATTGAGCAAATAGTAATATCTGAAGGGAGTAATAAGCAATAATAAATAATAATAAGAGAGTTTAATACTTACTTTCAAAACAACCTAAGACAGATGAATGGATAAACAAAATGTAGTATATATGTATACAATGGAATATCAGTCATAAAAAAGAAAATCTTGCTATTTGTGATAACACGGATCTTAAGGGCATAATGCTAAGTGAAATAAATGAAACAGAAAGACAAATACTGTGTAATCTCAGTATATGGAATCTACATATATATGGAATCTACAAACATTGAACTCATGGAAACAGTGTGGAATGGAAGTTATCAGGGGCTGAGGGGCGGAAGAAGTTGAGAGATGTTTGTCAAAGCATTCAAACTTCCGTTTATAAAATAAATCAGTTCTGGGGATCTAATATACTGCATGGTAACTATAGTTAAAAATATTGTATTTTTAACTTGAAAGTTGCAAAAGTCGAGCTTTAATGTTCTCACTGTAAGAACAACAGCAAAGTGGTAATTAAGTGAGGTGAAGGAAGTGTTGACTCGCCTTATTGTGGTAAACATTTTGTAATATATATGTGTCAAACGATCACATGATACACCAGAGACTTACAGTGTTATATATCAATTATATCTCAATAAAGCTGAAAAAAGGAAGGAATGAGAATTCATGTTAGAGAGACTTTCCTGGTGGTCCACTGGTTAACACTTCATGCTCCCAGTGTAGGGGTCATGAGTTCGATTCCTGGTTCGTTGGGAAACTAAGATCCCACATGGTGAGCAGCGTGTGGCCAGAAAAGAAAAATGAATTCATGTAAGAAAAATCTGAACTTTAAGTTCCGTATCCAACAACATAGATCCTAAATGGCACATTTCCTTTTTTTAATTTAGAGTATTTCAAATGGAAATATTATTTATGACAACGTGTCCAAATTACTTCCAACTTAACTTTTTGTGTTTTAAACTCTTGACAAATTAGAACTCCTTTTACAATGAGGCAGTAGGTCTAATTTTTTTGAAATGAGGCATTGATACTGAAATCCAGCCCTTGATCTCTGTTGGCCAGCAGGGTTCAGTGTATATATTCATCCCAGAAAATGCTTAGTTTCAGGAAGGGCAGGTCAGCCAGGTGGGGAGGGAGAGTCATGTTCTAATCAAAGTAGGCCATGATGACTTCCATGGAGAGCCTTGCTTTTTCTTCAGATCAGACACATTCAGTGTCATGAAAAACTCTTCTCACTAATTTGTGCACATATTTCTTTTGAGATTGATGCTTTTGGAAGGAAAGTACAAAATGACAGTGTCTGAGAACAGCAGTTTTAGCAGGATATTCCTGACCCAGTTAAAGAGACTCAAATTTTAGGCAAAAAATCCATGCTCCTAATTTCCTCGGCAGTTCTATGACACATTTGAGTGGATGCATTACAATTTTTAAAACTTTCCCAATAAAAATATGAATATAAATGTAAGATTTTTAGGTGTAACATGGTTGTCATCCATTTTTTGTTTTTGCCATTCTTAGCCCAGAAGGAATGGAGGCTGCTCTAGAAACCAGGCTATTAAAATGTCCCTTTGTCAAATGTGTTAACAAATGTAATTCATTCATATAAAAGAGGACATGGAATCTCAATAGCTGCCTTAGGAACAAAAATTAACAACTGAGAGGATTATAGGAGGGTTTATCACTGCTTTAAGTATAATGAACACACAGAACATATCTTTTGACACTCTGGGTTATAGTTTTAGCTGTTGCAGGCTGTAGTTTTCTCACCCTTTCTTGAAGGGGAGCCGAGAAGCAACAGGGTTATCTCTCAGCTCCAGCACGTCCACCTTCTAGGAACTCTTTAGAAGATGTTTTAGTGCCATGTTACTTCCCTCGCCTGCTTCTAGCTTCAGCCGTTTCTGTGTCGCACGGTTCCTTGCACATGCAGATGCATCACAGCAGCGTGTATATTAGCTTGCTAAGGCTGCAGTAATGAAATCCCGTGAACTGAGTGCCTTACACAACAGAAATGAATTGTCTCACAGTTTTGGAGGCTTGAAATTCCAGATCATGGTGTTGACAGGCCACGCCCCCTCCAGAGGTGCTAGGGAAGGTGTGTTCCTGGCTGCTCTCCCAGTTCTGGCAGCTCCTTGACTTGTGGCAGCAGAACTTCCATCTTCATGTGATATTCTCCTTGTGTGCTTATTGTTGTTCTCTAGTCCCTAAGTCACGTCCGACTCTGTGACCTCATGGACTGTAGCCCACCAGGCTCCTCTGTCCATGGAATTCTCCAGGCAAGAATCTTGGAGTGGATTGCTATTCCCTCCTCCAGGGGATCTTCCTGATCCGGGGATCAAACCCACATCTCCTGCATTGGCAGGCAGATTCTTTACCACTGAGCCACCGGGAAAGCCCTATCTATGTCCAAATTTCCTCCTTTTTCTAAGGATGCCAGTCATGTTGTATTCAGGCATATCCTAATAACCTCATTTTAATTTGATTACCTTTGTGAAGAATCTGTCTTCAAATAATGTCACCTTCTGAAGTGCTGGGAGTTAGAAGTTCAACATGTAGAGTTTCAACATGCAGAATTCAGCCCAAAGCAGCATCACACCTTAAATACACCTTGCTTTTTGTCTCATGGCCTTATCAGAGCTGAAGCTGTGGAAGCTGCTGGGCTCAGGTGAAGCTCTTGACACCCTTGGGGCAGTCCTCAGTCAGTCAGGGACGACCCAGTGAAAAAATACACCAGAGTCCTCTCATTTTGATGGATTATTCTGGCAGGTATTCCATCTTTTCTCAAAAGTCCTTTTAAGACTGGGTCCCAGTGCTAAACAGCAACTTCATTAACACACCCAGACATTGACTTTCTCCCCTGTCTTACTGTTCTTTTCTCTTACTATAACTCCTTGTGATTCCCTCAAACAAATCACCAACACTCTGCTAACATGATCTCTTTGTCTCAAACTCTGCTTTAGGGACTATCCAAACAGCTGCCTTTTCAATCTTCAGTAGAAAAACTAAGCAATCCCTTAAAAGGTTATGTCTCAAGTTATGCATGATAGTAGTGCCTCTGATTTGAGCTTCTCAGGTGGCTCAATGGTAAAGAATCTGCCTGCAATGCAGGAGATGCACGTTTGATCCCTGGGTCGGGAAGATCCCTTGAGAGGGAAATGGCAACCCACCCCAGTATTCTTGCCTGGGAAATCTCATGAAAGGGGAGCCTGGCAGGCTACAGTCCATGTAGTTGAGAAGAATCAGACACAACTAGCGACAAAAAAATGATGACAACAGTGCCTCTGATTATGATATTAACTATGAAAAACTATATTTTTCTACTCTTCATAAATGTGGCATCTTGCTAGTATAATAGACTCATACTAGCAATATGAGTGTAGAAATAACTTTATTGCTGATAATACCTACTCCCATTTTGGCAGGTGAGAAAAACTGAAATTCACAGAGTATAATTGATAATACAAGAAGCTAGAAGCTGAGAGAGGACTAGAACATAGATTCTCTGATACCTAAATTAGCATCTTTCCCTAGTTAGTTGTCGCTCCATCATGTCTGACTCTTTGTGACCCCATGGACTGCAGCACACAAGGCTTCCCTGTCCAGGACGAACTCCTGGAGCTTGCTCAAACTCATGTCCATTGAGTCAGTGATGCCATCCAACCATCTCATCCTCTGTCATCTCCTTCTCCCGCCTTCAATCTTTCCCAGCATCAAGGTCTTTTCCAATCAGTCAGCTCTTTGTATCAGGTGGCCAAAGTATTAGAGCTTCAGCTTCAGCATCAGTCCTTCCAATGAATATTCAGGACTGATTTCCTTTAGGATGGACTGGTTGGATCTCCTTGCAGTCCAAGGGACTCTCAAGAGTCTTCTCCAACACCACAGTTCAAAAGCATCAATTCTTCAGTGCTCAGCTTTCTTTATGGTCCAACTCTCATATCCCACTACATGTTTAATTCCTGTTGCCAGGAATACTTCATATGTTCATAGATGTTCCTTTTAGAGGGTGTTTTACATGCTTTTTAACATAATGGAATATAAAATTTATAAAGACAGGGAGGATTCCTATTTATATTTGTGACAAATGGGATAATGTCTTTTATAAAATGGATGCTAACTAGGTATAATGTTAGTCCCATAATGGCACAGATTTTTGTCTAATATGTTATTGATATGTCTGAAGAACCTGCGATAGTGTATGGCACATAGTAGGCATTTGACAAACGTTTGTTGAGTGAACAAATACCTGTAGACACACTTGAAATACAAGAAATGATTGTTTCTGTCTCTTTCGCCTTCTGTTACAGGACCACCTAACATCCATTAATAATAGCACTATCATACATGTCCAAGAATGTTCAGCATTGTTTATGTCTATCTATGATCTGATTTAATCCTCGCAATATCCGTATGAGATAAGGAAACTAAAGCTTAGAGGAACTTCATAGCTATTTAATATCACAAAGCTAATGACTGACCCAATCATGTTTTTATCATGTGGCCTCTGATTAATGTAACTTAGATAACTGTGTTGTTAATGCAATAGAAAATGAGGACACAAGGAGGTTTAATCTCTATTCATAAATTAAGCAATCATCTTGCAAACAAATCTTTCCCTTCTCTAGGGGATCTTCCTGAACCAGGGATCAAACCTGGGTTTTCCACATTGCAGGCCAATTCTTTACCGTCTGAGCCACTAGGGAAACCCATTTGAAAGGTGTATGATTCAATCCAAGATATTTCTAAACATTGAATCTGATGGAGTGTGATGACTCCACATAAAACCAGAAAGAGTCTTTATTTCTCCTCACTGGGTTGTTGCAAGTCTGCTAGGAGTGAATTCTATTAAAGTAAAATTACTTTCATTGTCATAACTCCTTATGTTATTAAGCACCACTATTGTTGGTTTTCTTGGCCCAATTAATTTTTTTCTGAGGAAATAATGTTCTACCAAACAATGGCAAGGAAATAAAATCTCCTTGTGACAATTTTATAGCCTGAGACAATATATTCCAGAGATTAAGTCAAGGGTTTGGCCGTCAACTGTGTGGCTTTGACAAGTTCCTTACCCACCCTAAATTCCAGGCTCTATATCTGTAAGATGGGATCAAAAAAGTACTCAGCTGTTAGTGTTGTGTTATTAAATGAAATCCTGAAATCAAAATACTTTGCATAGGACCTGGCTCTTAATGTAAATGCTTAATAAAATATTGCCACTGCCCTGCCACCACCATCATATTGAAGAAAAGTTCTTTTTAAATGACATAATACCATTATTTGTTTGAAGAAAGAGTGCCTTTGCTACAGTATGGATGGTTCCTCTGGGTCTGAAGATTCAACATAGGAAGTGAGACTAATCCAGATGAATTACATTCCTTCTTAGGTGATTTAGGGCCTCACAATCTCCTACAACACGGTAGCCACTAGCCACATGTGACTCTCGAACACTCTAAATGCAGCTAGCGCAACTGAGGAACTGAATTTTTAATTTCACTTAATTTTCATGATTTCAACTGAAACTTAAAATAGCTGCTTGTTTCTAGTGACAACCAGACTGGACCGTGCTGTGTTTTGTTATGCTACGGATGAGACTTTGCAAAACTTTGCCAGGCTCTGGCAGTAGGGGGCACTAGAGGGAGACTTCAAAGTTGGGAGGAGAAGGCACCTGTATTTTCCTGTCCACTTTTGTTCCTGTCAGTCACCACAGCAGTGGTTCTTCAGTCTGACAGTGGCATTTGGTTTTAGTACTTGCCACACTCCTAGTAGTATGCTCGTGTGGACCCCTCAGAGATATCAGGACCAGCTGGACAGTGCCCGCCCGTTCCACCCATGCATGCCCCCAGGTCTGGGTTCCAATTCCGTGGGACTGCAAACCTTTAAATTCCAATAACTCTAACCTCGTCTATAGGGACAGGTTGCTCCTGTAGTTTCCTACCTTTCTCTTATGGTTTCTGTGACAACAGTTCAGTCAGTTCTCCAGATTAAATCTTTTCTATTAAAATACCTGGCATGGACCTTGCCTGATACCAGCCTCCTGGGATCTCAGTCTGTGTGGGACATACTCCTGCTATTTCAGCCAAATGCAACTCCAGCCCCAGGACTTCACCTAGAACTTCACATCTGGCACAATCCAGCCAGATTTCCCCTTTTTTCCTACTAATTCTTAACCTCACCTTTTAACCAAAAAATTTTAAGGTTTATTTTAACCATACACCTTCAGTTTCTGTTTTTGTTGCTTTTCTCACTGGATCTCACTTTGTTATTCATATTAATTTTCCATTTTCTCTTATACTTATTACTATTTTTGTTTTGTCTTTTGATTTTCTCCTGTCTTATTCTTGACTTCCTCATTTAAAGTCTCATCTATTTCATTTATTTATCCTTCCTGTTATTTATTTTGAGTGGATTTATTTTAAAAAAAGCTTTAAAATGAACAAATTAACTTTCTTTTATTTTTAATTTATCGATTTGTCTTTGCCTTTTCTCTGTTCTTGGCTTCATATATGCTTTATTTTTGAATATTATAGTAAAATACATGCAACATAAAATTTGCCATCTTAACCACTGAGTCAGACACGACTGAGCAACTGAACTGAACCATTTTTAAGTGCACAGATCGATGGCATTGAATGCATTCATGTTGTGAAGCCATCACTACCACCCACCCCTGTAATTCTTAACATCTTGTAAAAGGTGAAACTATACCCATTAAACAATAACCCCGTATTCTCTCCTCCCCCAGCTCTGGGCAATCACTATTATACTTTCTACTGTTATTGCTCTGAGTACTTTATGTACCTTGTATAAATGGAATCTTGCAATATTTATGTTTCTGTGACTGGCTTATTCCACTTAATATAGTGTTCTCCAGGTTCACCCATGTTCCTGCATATTGCAGAATTCCTTCCTTTTACAGGCTGAATAATATTCCATAATGTGTATATCCAGTCCTCTGTCAATGCATACATGAATTGAGTCCACATTTTAGCTGTTCTGAATAATGTTGCTGTGAATGAGTGTACATCATATATGCTTTGTTTCTTTACTTCTGCTTGCACCGAGTCTTGGTTACTGTACGTGCGCTTCCTCTAGTTGTGGTGAGCAGGGGCTCCTCTCACTGCAGTGACTTCTCATGTTGTGGAGTAGAGGCTTCAGTAGTTGTGGCACACGGCCTCAGTACTTTTGGCTAGAGGGCTTAGTTGCTCTGTGGAAATTTGGAATCTTCCTGGACCAGGACTGAACCCATGTCCCCTGAATTGGCAGGTGGATTCCTATCCACTGTACCACCAGGGAAGTCCTGTTTCATATATGTTTTAAATAACCTTTCATGAAGAAAGCAAGAACTGAGGGAGTGTCAGAGGGCGCTGATGAGAGAATACTTTAAATGCTGAATGGAGGTGTTCCTTCCTCTCACGTCCTTGCATTTAATTCTCTGACTCCCCCTAATGGAGCTCCCAGCCCAGGGAGGTGTGTTCTCCCAAGAAATTCACCATATAGCACCCAAGACCATATATAAGTTACCTCTCTTCAGAATCATAACCCTCATTTTGCCTTTGACCCATTTTCTTCAGTGAAGCAATTTGCATGCTGACCTTTCTCATCATTCAACTCACTGGGCTCTAGATCCATTATCTATGAAATATATTATCATTGGATTCGAGACAAGGGCTTCTGGTGTCACAAACGTGGAGAACTTGGCACTAAGGAGTTGGCAGCCGGGGCAAGGCTGAACTCATGGTGTTCTCAGGTGGTCATGAACTTGATGCCAGTAGAGGCCCGATAATAGATTATGTGGCTGCTTCTTGGACAATTTTACCCAAGTCTGCTGCCTGCCTACTAATTATGGAGCTCCTTGTCCTTACTTTCTTATCAGGGGCATGATAAGGCTCATTCAAGGTACACTTTTCCTCAGTTCCCTTCCCTTGCCACAAGGGCCTGAGAGAGATGAGATGAAACAGGCATTAGCACAAATGGGAGTTTAAAATAGTTCCTGTCTTTTGGGGGAGGTCCTTTGATTTGTCAGGTTCCATTCTTGGCAACCAATGACAAGGAGAAGGGCCAGACCCCACCACTGTTAGATGTTAGGTCCAAGACCCCACAGCTTCCACTTTGGGGCCAGGAAAAGTCCTCTCAACGTATCAAAGCTGTTGGGGCAATGCTTTTAAAAACTTTTGATTTGTTTTTTGTTGTTGTTGTTTTTTACCATTGCCCGGTAGTAGATGCTATCTGTCACCCAGGTTTCCTTGGGGACTGAACACCCATCCCCCCATCTGCTGGATGCTGAAGTCCCTTTTTGGGAATTGCCCTTCACAAGGGTCACAGCCCTTCCTCAGGGACAGCCACAGCCGTTGATTAGCTGATGCAGTAGGAATCCCTGGCCCTCTTGCCTCGAGGCAGGATCCTTTAAGGGACCGTCTCAGTTTCAGATTGCTTCACATATGCTCGCCTAAGGCCAAGGTTGTGAAAACATTGCAGTTAACTTCTGTATGTGTCCAAACCTGCTTTCCTCACACCTTTACGTGTGTTCCCAAGAACACTCCTACAACCTGAGAGATCTGGTGCCAGAAATGATCTGAGGAAGCTCACTCTAAAATAGAACTTGGAAGGTGGGATTGTTAAGACTTTCAAAGATGGCAAACAGGGCTAGAATGCTTTTATATCCTGCAGCCAGTTAGGAGAGAAATTGGGGTGATGTCACAGCACAGCCCTGCCAGAAGCACTGACCTTCCAAGGGAGAAAGGAGACTGTGTCCCAAAATTGCTGCAGGAGCCAGCCAACATACAGTGTTAGTATCCAGAAGAGAACTATGGTACTGGAGCTTGAGAGTGCTGTATTCAGGAGGAGAGAGCAAAAGGTTGGATCCAAGAGAGGGTATTGATTTGGGAGCACTCGTCTGAAGGCTCCAGGGGACACTTTGATCTTAGCCCAGGGAGACCCATTTCAGACTTCTGACCTCCACAATTGTAAGGGAAGAGATCTGTGTTTTTAAAAGCCGCCGAGTTTGTAGTAGTTTCTTACAGCAGCAATAGGGAACTCATACTGACCCACGCATGTATTGCTAATGTAGCACATCTGCATCCATGGGTATTTGCAGCTGCTGCAAACAGCTGAACAGTGAACAGGCAAATGTCTGACTACTCCAGAATAGTAGTCAGTAACTCCTCTAGTTATGCCCCAGCATTCCCATTCCCATTCCCTGAAATATGTATTGTTTTTTATTGTGCATTACATTCTTTTTTATTCTTCTTTTATATATTCTTTGCTTTGGGTTCAAAATCTCCAGATCTGTTCCCAAAAATATCCCTCTGATTTTCATTGGTATAATTTAACAAATTCCTAAAGGTCCTCCATTATAGAAACCTTCTGTTAAGTCTGATGCCATCCTCAGCCTCTCTCCCAGGGCATGCTGAACGCTGATTATGGTTATTGACTCAGTGACAATGATTGGTGGGCTACAAAATATTAATTTGTTCTATGAAGGCACACACTCAGGCAAGGTAGTAAGAGTTTCTCTAAGCAAGGGTAGGAGAGCTGCTCTGCAGACTCACGAGGCTCAGTGGGAAGCACATCACGGGGAATTGGGGATTCAGAGTATTCGTCAAAGTGTTCTAGATATTTCCATTCAAATTGCTAAAATTGCACTCTTTCCAGAGCACTGTCTTCACTCACATCAAAGACATGGCAGGGCTATGAATCCAACCACTACTGTGATTCAGCAGGCAAACTTGAATGTGATCAGACTCAAAGTCAGAGTTAGATTTTTGGGTATTTTATTTTTATTGCTCTAAGAGAGAAAATGTTTTAAAGCATGTTACAGAAAGTCTTTGATTTTAATCTGTGCCTCAAGGCGAAAGCTTAGGCATGTGAGGTTTTTGTTCTTTGTGCTTTCAGTTTGGCACTGCCATCCGGTGTCTCCCATCCTTTAGAGGGGACTGTCTGAGCACATTCTACTGGTTTCTCAGAGAGTCCCTGGTGACATCGAGTCCAGCTGCCCTCAGTAATGGATATGATTCCACATCCTTTGTTGGCTGTTTCTCTTTTCCAGTCTTTCTCTCTCTTCATACTCCTTCACTCTTACTTCCTGGGGTCACCTCCCAAATAAACTACCTGCACCCCCAAACCTTTGCCTTAGCCCTACTTTGGGGATACCCAAAACTAGGACCCTAGTTTGTTGAACCAAACCCACCCCACTGCCTGTTTTTCTGTAGCCTGCTCGTGAGCTGTGAATGATTTTTGTGTTTTTAAGTGGTTTAAAAAAAATCAAAATATTTTGTGACATATGAGAATTACATGAAAATCCATTTCAGTGTAAAGTTTTATTGGAACACGGTTGCACTCACTAAGTTTTGTATTATCTATCTACTTTTACACTGTAGAGCCATGTTGAGTGATTGTGACAGAAACCATCTGACGTACAAAACCTCGAATAATTCTTATCTAACTCTTTATAGTAAAAGCTTGCTGACCAATGAATCTGGGCAATACATGTTCTACTAAAATTGAATTGTAACACTATCAAGTATACACAAAAATCTAACCTTCTGTGTTACATCAAAATCAATTATTTCAGAATATTTTAGGCATTTAGACGTATTTTTCAGTGTAAAGTTTTATTGGAACACGGTTGCACTCACTAAGTTTTGTATTATCTATCTACTTTTACACTGTAGAGCCATGTTGAGTGATTGTGACAGAAACCATCTGACGTACAAAACCTCGAATAATTCTTATCTAACTCTTTATAGTAAAAGCTTGCTGACCAATGAATCTGGGCAATACATGTTCTACTAAAATTGAATTGTAACACTATCAAGTATACACAAAAATCTAACCTTCTGTGTTACATCAAAATCAATTATTTCAGAATATTTTAGGCATTTAGACGTATTTCTACACAATTATCATTAATAACTTACTTTTCAGCCCTCAGACTAAAATTTAATGTTGTAATGTCTCTCTTCTTGTTATATGTATAACACATAGACTTTTTTTTTTTAAGAAAAATTTAAACACATAGACTTTAAAAACCCAGAAAATGATTTCAGTGTTTAACCTTAAGATTTACTCCTTAACAAATCTTATTGAATGCTTGGCACATAGTAGGCAGGTAGGGAATAGTCAATAGTAAAGCAAACAAAAAATGAGAGACCAAGTGTTGATAGTTTTCTGAGAGACCAAGTGTTGATAGTTTTCCTTTCATGTTAGAAACTTGTTATGGAGAGAAGTGTTTCACTTTGTAAGAATTTTTCTTTTTCCTTTATTACATTTTGCTGTACTTGCAAGTTCCCCATTACTTACTAATACACTTGGAAAATATCCAATAACTTGCTTTTAGTATCAACTAAAGTTTATTAATGAGGGGATTCCATTTCATGGAGAATGCTCACCCTTAACTTAAAAAAAAAAAAAATTTGAGGATAGTTTTCCATTGCTCACAGGCTGCATGCAGATTCCTTAGTTGGTCCTGGATGCCACCTATCTTGCTGAGCTTATCTCCCACGATCCTCCAGTTCAATGTCCTTTTACTTTGAGAAGCATCCCCAACCTCCCTGGCCTCCACACTGTCTATTCTTATGCATTAGGTGCCCCTAGTAGCAGACTTGGAGACAAGGATTTGTGTGCAAGTAATTTCTTAAGGAAGTGCTCTCAGAAGAAAAAGATGAGGGGATGGGGTGTGCAGGATGGGGAAGAGTGAGATTGTAGGTGTGCTCCCAAAGAGGGTACTCCAGCCTTGTCCTATGGGGGAGCTCTGGGGTGGGTGTTACTTCTCAGCCTTTGCCTTGCCTTGAGGGCAGGAGCTAGACTTCTGTACTTTGAGGGGCCTGAGTTTCTGGCTGAGGGCTGCTCAGACCAAGTAGAATCCCAGGCACTGTGGGCTTTCCGTGAGGGCAGGCCAAGTGACTCTTGGCATCTAAGAATGTCTTCTAAACAAAGTCAAAGATACATCTGTTATGAGCAGAATCGTGCTGAAGCTAGGGAAGGGTGCACAGAAGTGGTATGAGGAATCTCAGTCTCTGTCACATCATTTCCTCCAGCATGTGCTGCTGTGTGGCGGGTACCACCTTCTACTTCCTAATACCATGGGAAGTAAGCCCTGCAAGTGAATCTTGGCTCCCTACCCAGCCAAAAGACTTTGGTCATGTTTAGACTTCTCTTAATCTCTTAGATTGGGCTTCTTTAAATGAGCATAGTTCTATATACATCAGAGGATTACTCTGCAGATTAAAAAAGATACCTAGGAGGGCTTCCCTGGTGGCTCAGTGGTAAAAAAATCTGCCTGCCAATGCAGGAGACACGTGTTTGATCCCTGGTCTGGGAAGATCCCACATGTGGAGGGCAGATAACCCTGTGTGCCACAGCTATTGAGCCTGTGCTCTAGAGCCTGGGAGCTGCAACTACTGAGCCCACTTGCTGCAACTACTGAATCCCTTGTTCCCAGATCCCCTGCTTTGCAACAAAAGAAGCCACTGCAATGAGAAGCCTGTGCAACTAGAGAGTAGCACCTACTCTCTGCAACTAGAGAAGAGCCTGCAGGCAGCAATGAAGACCCAGTACAGCCAAAAATAAATAAATAAAGTCATTTTAAAAAATATATCTAGGAAGCTAGCACATAAGAGGTCTTCCACCCATGTCAAATCTGAAGTTGTCCCACTTTGCCAGTGTCTGGCAACTCGTACTCTCTCAGCCATAATCTTGAATTAGTTTCTCTTCTGAAACACATGGAATGAATGAAGAACTTCTCTATTTAGTCCAGTTAAACACCATCCCCAAGGATGCATCATTTGTAATTGAGTTAAGCAGAACTTCCCAACCTCTATTGACGTTTTGAACTTGATAATTCCTTGTAATGTGGGGGCGGGGGCTGTGCCATCACTGTGAGATATTTATCAGCATCCTAGACATCTACCCAGTACATCTGAGTAGACTTCCCTCAAGTTATGACAACTCAGAATGTCACCAGAGATTGCCAAATGTCCCCTAGGGAGCAAAATCACTTGTGGTTGAGAACCACTGGATGAAAGAAATTCCTAGGAACTGTGCAAAGAGTTGATTTCAATTTTGGAAACCATGCAGGTTGAATAATAGCAGGACTTTTTCAATTCTGGAAATATTTTCCTCCTTTTTCTCTTTAAATAATGCAATTTTTCATGCATCATTTTGGTGTTTTGGTTGCTGCTGTTTCGCTTTGCATGGTTTTTGACATTGGAGAAAGTAAAGGGGAAGAAACTCACATATTTCAAATTCAAGAATTTGAAGAGCCATGCTTTGAGCAACATCTGGATCTCCGAGAGCAGAGAGCTCACATATATCATATCTCGAGTCTCTGAAGGAGCCAGGATTTGAGTGGAGACTGCCTTGCTCCATCCAGTATTTGAGAAACAGCCATTGACAGACTGTGATATTGGATAATGATTGATTGTTCCCTTGATAACATTTTATTGGGGACAAGAGGAATAGAATGAATGTTATTGGGTCAGACAGCATGTGCCAATTTCTTATTTAGAAGGAAAAATTGACAGTGTTTTCTAACTGTGATTCTAATGAGGTATATCTAGGAGTGAATATTTCCATACCAAATGTTGTCTAGTAATCTTATCTTTATATGACCTATGGATTCCAATTTCAACTTGTTTCAGTCATACTTGTCAAAGAGAAAGCCAGAGTAATTGAAATCATCAAATTACTATAATTGCAACTTTACCCTAATCCAGTAATTATCCCCTTAACTCAGTTTTCACCGTTGAATATTTATATCTATTAGGAGCAGATAGAATTGAAAAAAATATTGAGTGTTGCAAATTGTAATCTTAGGAATTTGAACAGGTACAAAGTCATTACTTTCTCATCCTAGAAAAATAATTTGCTGTTTTCAAGCTTTCCCAAAGTGATGATGGTAACTGCTGAGAAACTGATCCCAGCAGGTGCCCTAATAGGTAGACCCCTGGGAAAAACCAGCTAATTTACACTACACCAGACCTTCATTTAAGAGAGGATTTTGAATTTGGGGGATTTGGGTTTGTAAACCTTTAAATATTTCAGCATTATAATGATTGTTTTTATTTTGGTAAACCTGCTTTTAGACCCAGAAATGCCTGGTAGTGTTTCTGAAACAACCTATTCTTACCTGTGGGAAGGCAGAAATATCTGCAGAGAGCAGTAGATGGGGCCAGTATCTCTGACCACTCCCCTGGAAGCATCTTCTAACTACCCAGATGCACCTCACATGAGTGCCGAGGATGATTCCTGCCTTTCTTCCTCTTTCTACTTCTTATTCCAGCCTGTTACCCTAGATTCATCCCCATGACTGCCCAAAAGCCTGCCCATTCTGGTACAGATGGCAGGTCTTCAGCTCTTGTGTTAGCAAGCCCCATTTTGCTCCAAATCCTTATTAGGTTCACAGTGGCATGCTTACAAATAAACACCTCCAGCTCTTGCTAATGACCATCACTAGCCACAGCTCTACTTTGATGTTTTCTTGTGAGTAACTCTTTTAATCTGGTTACTTGTTGTTGTTTAGTTGCTGAGTCATGTCCGACTCTTTTGGGACCACATGGACTGCAGCCCACCAGGCTCCTTTGTCCATGGGATTTCCCAGGCAAGAATACTGAAGTGGGTTTCCATTTCCTTCTCCGGAGATCTCCCTGACCCAGGGATTGAACCTCTGTCTTCTGTGTCTCCTGCATTGGCAGATAGGTTCTTTGCCACTTTGTCACCAGGGAATATACAGTATTTTTCTTTCTGCATCTGGCTTATTTCACTTAGCATAATGTGCTCCATTGGTTCATCTATGTTGTCACAAATAATAGAATTTCCTTCTTTTTTATGGCTCAGTTCAGTTCAGTTGTTTAGTCATGTCCCACTCTTTGCAACCCCATGGACTGCAGCATGCTGGGCTTCCCTGTCCATCACTACCTCTGGAACTTGCACAGACTCATTTCCATTGAGTCGGTGATGCCATCCAATCATCTCATCCTCTGTCGTCCCCTTCTCCTCCCGCCTTCAATCTTTCCCAGCATCAGAGTCTTTTCCAATGAGTCAGTTCTATGCATCAGGTGGCCAAAGTATTGGAACTTCAGCTTCAGCATCAGTTCTTCCAATGAACATTCAGGACTGATCTCCACTAGGGTTGACTAGTTTGATCTCCTTTCAGTCCAAGGGACTCTCAAGAGTATTCTCCAACACCACAGTTCAAAAGCATCAATTCTTTGGCACTCAGCTTTCTTTATGGTCCAACTCTCACATCCATACATGACTACTGGAAAAAACATAGCTTTGACTGGACGGACCTTTGTTGGTAATGTCTCTGCTTTTTAATATGCTATGTTGGTCATCGTTTTTCTTCCAAGGAGCAAGAATCTTTTGATTTCATGGCTACAGTCACCATCTACAGTGATTTTGGAGCCCCAAAAAGTAAAGTCTCTCACTGTTTCCATTGTTTCCCCATCTATTTGCCATGAAGTGATGGGACCAGATGCCATGATCTTAGTTTTTTGAATGTTGAGTTTTAAGCCAGGCTTTTCACTCTCCTTTCACTTTCATCTAGAGGCTCTTTAGTTCCTCTTCACTTTCTGCCATAAGGGTGGTGTCATCTGCATATCTGAGGTTATTGATATTTCTCTCAGCAATCTTGATTTAAGCTACTGCTTCATCCAGCCTGTCATTTTACATAATGTATTCTGCAGGTAAGTTAAATAAGAAGGGTGACAGTACGCAGCCTTGACATACTCCTTTCTCAATTTGGAACTAGCCCAGTGTTCCATGTCTGGTTCTCAATGTTGCTTCTTGATCTGCATACAGATTTCTCAGGAGACAGGCCAGGTAGTCTGGTATTTCTATCTCTTGAAGAATTTCCCACAGTTTGTGTGATCCACACAGTCAAAGGCTTTGGCATAGTTAATAAAACAGAAGTAGATGTTTTTCTGGAACTCTCTTGGTTTTCTATGACCCAGTGGATGTTGGCAGTTTGATCTCTGGTTCCTCTGCCTTTTCTAAATTCAGCTTGAACATCTGGAAGTTCATGGTTCATGTACTGCTAAAGCCTGGCTTGGAGAATTTTGTGCATTACTTTGCTAGTGTGTGAGATGAGTGCAATTGTGCGGTAGTTTGAGCATTCTTTGGCATTGCCTTTCTTTGGGATTGGGATGAAAACTGACCTTTTCCAGTCCTGTGGCCACTGCTGAGTTTTCCAAATTTGCTGGCATATTGAGTGCAGCATTTTCACAGCATCATCTTTTTATGGCTAGATGATATTATTAATGCATTGTGTTTTTATAACACATTTTTCTTTACTCATTCATTGGTTAATGGACAGTTTGGTGGCTTCCGTATCTTGGCTATTGTGAATGGTGCTGCACTGAACATGGCAGTTCAGATATCTGAAGATACAGATTTCATTTCCTTTGGATAAATATTGCAGTTGCTGGATCATATAGTGGTCTTATTTTTAGGTTTTAGAGCGACCTCCATACTGTTCTCCATAGTGACTGTACCAATTTACCTTCCGACCAACAGTGTAGGAGGGTTTCCTTTTCTTCATACCCTTGCCAACACTTGTCACCTTTTTGGTAGTAACCCTTCTAGTAGGTGTGAGGTGATATAGTTTGTGTTGAAGTAATACTGAGCAATATAAGATAGATTTTCCCTCCCTCCCTCCATGCTTTTGTTTAGATGTGAGGATCTTACTGAGTGTTGAGTATCCTCTAAATTGTGGTCACGGCCTTTCCAAAGGTATCTGTTTCTCCTGTTCCTCCCCACACCCTTCATGTCAGCCAGACTGCTTTATGACTACACCTTTCTTGCCTTTGAAACCTCTTCCAAGGCTCCCAGAGCCTCTCATTTTCTGATTTGAATAGCACTATTATGATACTTCACCTTTCATAAGAAGTATATTCAGAACACTCACGACCCTCGCCTTTCCTCAATGTTTGTTCAGACTTTCTTCCGAGCTGAAGTTTTATGAAGGCATGTGTATGTCCTAGAGCTAGCTCTTCAATCATCATTGAAGTGGGTTTCACTCGACTGTTATTTTTTAAAACACCTTTTAAAAATAACCTCTTTGTAAATTGCTATATGCTGTATAAGGTTAAAGAAAATTGAAAGTGAATCAATGAAAACAGTCTTGACCAGCTAGCATCACACCGAAGCCCAATGATGCTGTCTTTGCCTAGCTTATAGACTTGTGACAACTGCTCTTTAAATGTTTACCTAAATGAAATTACCCCTTATTGGAATTACTTAAAGTTTTGATTGTTAAGTCAGCAGGATTTTGCTTTATTTTTCCTGTTCTCTTCTGTTTTCATTTAGTATTAACTTGAAATTTGATGTTTTTTGAGAGAAGGACACAAATTTGATTCATTTACCACATTACATATAGGTGCTGTCTAATTTATTTAATGGTTAAGTGAATTGTCTTATGTTAGTTTTTCCCAAAGCACCTCAAAAATTTATTGAATGAACAAATAAATGTATGAGTATATGAATGATTATAGAATGAATAAATGAAAGAGTATAGAATAGATCAATGAGAAAAATGTTTTCAAAGGAGAAATTTTCTTTTTTTTCATGGAAAGGCATTTCATTTTAAGTGTAGCACTATGTGCATGTCAATCCCAACCAAACAAAGTAGAGATTTTCTGAGTACTAGAGAATTACAGCAATCTGACTTGTCAGTATATCAAATTGTTCATTTCTATTTCTCTTGAGCAGGATATGTCAGCCTCGGCATTGATGACATTTGGGGTCAGATAATTCTTTGATGTGGGAGTGGACTGTCCTATGCACTGTAGGATGGTTAAGAGTCCCAGGGCTCTTCTCACTAGATGCTGGTAGCTTCCACCACCTCTGGCCCCCATTTTGACAACTAAAATTGTCTCCAGCAATTGCCAGGTGTTCACTGGAGGGCAAAATCATCCCAGATGAGGACCATGGCTCTTAAAATCCTCCAGTTCCCCATTTCCTCCTTTCTCTCCAGCTATGTGTTTCTAATATGTTTATCATTTTTAAACATCTTTCCATTCCTCCAGTGGGCAATTGGATCCCAGTGGCTCTCTCAGTTGTCTAATGTGCATTTGCCAGTCCCATCTTTGCTTGAGGACTAGCAGAACCTCATATTTACAACAGACATTGCTTGCCTGTCATCAGCATTTTGGGGTTGAATCAAGCTGTCAGGCTTTGTTATGTTGAAGCTGCCATTGCCAACTTCAGTAAGCAGGAACAACAAAAACTGCCTTCTGACTACTCTAACCAAGAGGTCCTATTTGACAGATTTAATTCAATCAAATAGATACTGAGGCATTTCATTAATAAATGACGAGCTCAGCTGTTATTTCTGAGCTGTCATCTTACTTTTCGACTAGAGAAGGTGTTTGCTTCTTATTTGATTGGAACCGTTCTTGGTTTTTGTCTCATTAGAGAGACAGGCTGACTGGCCAAGATAATGGGTAGACAGTTATCTATTGTATTAGTCATTATTTACTATGTAACAAAGAACTCTCTACCCTTAGTGGTTTAAAATAGCACACATGTATGATCCCAGTTTCTGTGGGTCAGGAATTCAGGAGCAGCTTAGGCAGGAGATTCTGGTTCACAGTCTTTCCCAAGGTTGCAGTCAAGATATCAGCTATGGCTGCAGTGAGATGAAGATTTGATTGAAGCTGGGCAGAGAAATTCGTTTCACTCACATGGCTGTTGGCAGGTTGAGTTAGCAGATTGTGGAAAACAAACACAAAAACAAAACAGTTACATTTGAATTTCAGATAAACCACAAATAATTTTGTAGTATAAGTGTGTTATAAGTAATATTTAGAACATACTCAAATTATTATTGTTTATCAGATATTCAAATTTCTGGCACTCCTTTTTGCATCTGACAGCCTTATTGGCAGTAGGTCTCACTTTCTTTGCTATGTCTCTCTCCACGGCTTTTTTGTGTCCTCATAGCATGGTGACTAGGGGTTCCCTGGTGGCTCAGATGGCAAAGAATCTGCTTTCAATGCAGGAGACCAGGTTCGATCCTTGGGTCACGAAAATCCCCTGAGAAGGGAATGGCTTCCCACTCCAGTATGCTTGCCTGGAGAATCTGATGGACTGAGGTCCCAGAGAGTCAGACAGGACTTACTGACTAAACAACAATGGCACAGTGGCCAGCCTTCCTGAGAACGAGTATCAGAGAGGTGGAATATGCATTGTCTGTTTTGACCTAGCCTCAAAAGTCACATGTCATCATTTCTGTCAATTTCTGTTGGTGACATATACCAACTCTGATACTTCCATTGGGGCTTCCCTGGTAGCTCAGGGATAAAGAATCTGCCTGCAGTGCAGAAGCCACAGGAGAGATGGGTTGGATCCCTGGGTTGGGAGGATCCCTTGGAGGAGGAAATGGCAACTCACTCCAGTATTCTTGCCTGGAGAATTCCATGGGCAGAGGAACCTAGTAGGCTAGAGTCCATGGTGTCCGA
>SJXQ01009392.1:0-10968 GCA_006408695.1 Aepyceros melampus
CACAGTTCAAAGGCATCAATTCTTTGGCACTCAGCTTTCTTTATAGTCCAACTCTCACATCCATACATGACTACTGGAAGAACCATAGCTTTGACTAGATAGGCCTTTGTCAGCAAAGTAATGTGTCTGCCTTTTGATATGCTGTTTAGGTTGGTCACTGTTTTTCTTCCAAGAAGCAAGTGTCTTTGAATTTCATGGCTGCAGTCACCATCTGAAGTGATTTTGGAGCCCCCAAAATAAAGTCTGCACTGTTTTTATTGTTTCCCCATCTATCTGCCATGAAGTAGTGGGACCAGATGCCATGATCTTAGTTTTTTGAATGTTGAGTTTTAAGCCAGCCTTCTCACTCTCAAGAGGCTCTTTAGTTCCTCTTTGCTTTCTGCCAAAAGGGTGGTATTATCTGAGGTTATCGATATTTGTCCCAGCAGTCTTGATTCCAGCTTGTGCTTCATTCAGCTGGCATTTCACAAATCTAATCAAGGAATGCTTTTATTCAGGAGGGCTTATTCTTTGTCTTCAAATTACTTATAAGTTAGTCAGGGAGGGGAGGCTTGTGTATATAAACCTTTAACTAACCTTAAGAAGTGATTCTTTGGGATTCCCTTGTGCTCAGATTGTAAAACATCCGCCTGCAATGTGGGAGACCCAGGTTTGATCCCTGGGTCGGTAAGATCACCTGGAGAAGGAGATGGCAACCCTCTTGGCTGGATTTTCTTCCAGGCAAGAAAATCCCACAGACAGAGGAACCTGCTAGGCTACAGTCCATGGGGTCTCAAAGAGTTGGACATAACTGAGCAACTGCAAAGGGAGGGGAGGCTTGTGTATATAAACCTTTAACTAACCTTAAGAAGTGATTCTTTGGGATTCCCTTGTGCTCAGATTGTAAAACATCCGCCTGCAATGTGGGAGACCCAGGTTTGATCCCTGGGTCGGTAAGATCACCTGGAGAAGGAGATGGCAACCCTCTTGCCTGGATTTTCTTCCAGGCAAGAAAATCCCACAGACAGAGGAACCTGCTAGGCTACAGTCCATGGGGTCTCAAAGAGTTGGACATAACTGAGCAACTGCACTTCTTCTTCTAAGAAGTGATAAGTAGGGGCTTCCCTAGTGGTCCAATGGTCAAGAGTCCATGCTGTCCATGCTTCCTTTGCAGGAGATGTGGGTTCAGCCCCTGTAAGGGAATTAAGATCCAACATGCCATGAAGCAAGACCAAAAACAAAACAAAAAAAAAAGGATTGATAAGTATTTTGAAACATCTCTATTAAGGAGAAGGTCACACCAGTTTGCATGGATGAAAATCAGGGAAGTTTACCCAGAAAGTAGGAATTTGAGCTCTTTGAATTAAGTTTTATAATACTCCCAAATCTATCTCAAGCAAAAGTAAGATTTTTAAAATGTAGAGTTACAGAAATATGCTCCCCAAGGCAGAAAAAAAAGAAAAATTATTGTAGCTTCTCTTGGTTAAGAGGTGATGGTGCTGGTGTTAGGAGTTCGGTTCAGTTCAGTTCAGTCGCTCAGTCGTGTCCGACTCTTTGCGACCCCATGAATCGCAGCATGCCAGGCCTCCTTGTCCATCACCAGCTCCTGGAGTTCACTCAAACTCACATCCATTGAGTCGGTGATGCCATCCAGACATCTCATCCTCTGTCGTCCCCTTCTCCTCCTGCCCCCAATCCCTCCCAGCATCAGAGTCTTTTCCAATGAGTCAATTCTTTGCATGATGTGGCCAAAGTACTGGAGTTTCAGCTTCAGCATCATTCCTTCCAAAGAACACCCAGGACTGATCTCCTTTAGAATGGACTGGTTGGATCTCCTTGTAGCCCAAGAGACTCTCAAGAGTCTTCTCCAACACCACAGTTAAAAGCATCTTCAGTGTTGGGGGTGGAGTAATTTAAAGAAGATTCAGGAAGTTTTATGGAAGAAATTAATGAAAGTTAGTCTGGACTCAGGAATAGGAGAAAGATAAAAGCAAAAGAAATTACTTATTTTTGGTAGAGCGGAGAAGGGGAGGAAAATTAGAGATGGCAAAGATATGTTGATATTACTAATTTCTCATAGGATGGAGCTTATGTTTTTTGGGGGAAAAAAGTCTTTTATTTGGAAATAAATGTAAATAAGCATTTTTACTATGCCTTTTCTTATCTTCCTGATACACAAGTCTTTGTTTGGAAAACCAGGAAATACACGATTTTCACAAATCTGTCCCTTGGGAGAAAATCTTCCGCTACTTCCTTCACTATCATGGAACTGGTAGACTACACAGGAACAATTTTTCTCTAACAGTCTTAAAATAACTTTCTCTAAAGGGCCCATGATAGGCATCTGAGTCCATCAGAAGAGTTGGCACCAGCAGTGGTGGCCTGGTTACTGAAGTGGGAGGAATGTTTCTGCAGCACAGTGATGAGGCTGGGGAGGGTAGAGACCATGTTTGATTGTGGTGCTGGTGTTAAGGAGGTCGATTATCTTCAGAGCTGCATGGGCAGAAAGGGAAACTGAAAATGATAACTGAAGTTAGGTAGAATGAGGGAGGCCACCGGGTGATCTAAGAGTTGGCCCATTTTGGATGGACCTTATAGAGGTTACCTAGTCCAACCCCAGAGGTTATGAGACCTTTCAGTACCGGAGGCTAAATGACAAACTTGAAGTCACAGGGACAGTTAACTACATCTCCTAAACCAGGATCCAGGGCTATAGTCTGCCAGTTCAGCATCTTTCTGTACTGGGTTCTACAGAAGAATAAGTTGGAGAGAAATAGAGCCCCTTTCTGGAGACTTAAACTGACAGGCTAGCTACATGGGCATGTTACCTCTGCAGGTGTCCAGCATCCCACATTGAGAAGGTCCCCATACTTAGTTTAATGCTCCATTGCTGCTGCCTCAAATTTCTTAATAATTTTGAAAGAAGGCATCTCACATTTTAATTATATTTTGTAACCTACAATTTATGTTGCTTGAGCTGTTTGAACTACCAGTTTGACTTGATGGAACACAGAATGTTGAGCACAAATAAGTCAGCCCCAGTACACAGCCAGCCATGGATGTGTGTACTTGCCCCTGCAGGTTAGGGAAGTGGAGAGGCAGCAAGGCGAGGTTCAACCATAACTTAGAAAAGACTTGTCTACATCTTCTTTTTCCATTCATCATTGATGAATATGATGCAGCCATTAAAAAATTAAATACTGCCATTTGCAGCAACGTGGGTGGACCTAGAAGTTATCACTAAGTGAAGTGAGTCAGACAGAAAAAGACAGAAATTATATGATGTCACTTACATGTGGAATCTTAAAAAAATACAAACAAATTTATTTATAAAGCAGAAACAGACTCAAAGATACAGAAAGCAAACTTATGGTATTCAAAGGAGAGACGAAAGGGAGAAACATAAATTAGGAGTGTGGGATTAACAGATATATACTACTATATATAAAATAGATAAGCAACTAAATGTTAGAGAAATGCAAATCAAAACTACAATGAGATTTCACATCGGTCAAAATGACCATCATCACAAAGTCTGCAAACAATAAATGCTGGAGAGGGTGTAGAAATAAGAGAACCCTTCTATACTGTTGATGTGAATGTAAATTGGTACAGTCACTACAGAAAACAATACTAAGGTTCCTTTAAAAACAGAGCTAAGTGATTTTGAACAAAGCAATTTTTCTTCTCAACCTGAGTTTGTTTTTATTTGTTTGTTTTTGTTGGTTTACAAAAGGAAAAAACTAAGAAAAAACTCTGGTTGTAATGAGAATAAAAAGAAGGCAATAATACTGTAAGCTACAGCATTTGACATAATATTGTAATTGAGGAAGCTGATTGCTAACATCTCTGCGGAATTTTGAAGCTTGGCAGTAATATATACATTAAGGGTAGAGGCTTTGGTGTCAAAGAAACACAAATTTAAATCCAGTCTCTGTCATGTAATAGCTGTGATCTTGGGCTAATGACCCAAGGAATCAGAGTTTCTTTTTGTTGATTAATCTATAAAATGGGAACACAACATACTACCCACCAAGGTTATTTTAGGAATTTAAAATGAGATAGTTTATGTAAAGTGCTTGGCATGGTCCTAACTCATAATAAGAACCTATTAAATTTTAGTCATATTACTACAAAGAAATCAAAATTTTTGACACTTGATCATCTCCTAAGTATTGTAATTCAGAACCATTTCATCCAGGAGTCTTATTCCTGGGCTCTGAAGTATTTATCAGACTTTCTAGAAAATTTGGTAACTATTTAGAGTGGAAGGTGGAGAGAGGAAGGAAACATTTGCTTCCACCAAGTGGGAGCTATACTCTTTTTGGATCCAGGATTTTGCCCAGCAAGATCTGCTCTGCATATTCACAGCATCCAACAGCTTGTTCTGTCATGCCCAAAAGATGAATGATTGCACAAGCCCCCGACATTCCACTCACAAGCTGTCCATTCCTACACCAAAACCTGATTGGGACTGTGGCAGGAGGTATGGGGGTATGTTTAGGATTGGGGGAGGCTGGGATGGAAACAGATGGTGGTTTGGCAGAGTGATTAAAACACTAGATATCTGTTTTAATGAGTTGGCCACCCAGCAGATAAAATACTGCAATAGTGAGTCCCAATCTTCTCAGACCGTAATTACAGTCTTATTTACAGAGTGCTTGTTGCTGGTCAAGCCATGCATTTTCTACTGTCCCCTTAAATGTAACAGGGTGTAGAATTACAATGGAGAGAGGAGACATTTAGATAAGCAACAAGAAATATATTGATTGATTCCTTCCAAAGTATGTACCAATCTGGAAGATCCACAGAGCAGTCAAATTTTCTGTGTGACCTTTGTTGAGTCACTTGCTTCTCTGGGCTTCCCTTCCTGTGTTAGCAAAACACATCTCCTAGCTGCTGCTGTTGCTGCTGCTAAGTCGCTTCAGTCGTGTCTGACTCTGTGTGACCCCAGAGACGGCAGCCCACCAGGCTCCCCCATCCCTGGGATTCTCCAGGCAAGAACACTGGAGTGGGTTGCCATTTCCTTCTCTAATGCATGAAAGTGAAATGTGAAAGTGAAGTCGCTCAGTCGCGCCCGACTCTTCGAGACCCCATGGACTGCAGCCCACCAGGCTCCTCCATCCGTGGGTTTTCCAGGCAAGAGTACTGGAGTGGGGTGCCACATCTCCTAGCTACCTCACAGTTAAGATGAAGAGATGAGGTTCAGGTAGTAAGCCACTCTGGAAGAAAGATACTATGGTAACCATTAAACAGTTGGAAAGTGCCCAGCAGGAAACTAAAACAATCCAGTATGCAACTGTTGACCTTCAGGCTCAGAATAATTTTTATGCATTTGGGAGCTAATATTTCCACCTGCAAATTAGGAACTATTATGTGTAATAATGCCTTAATGTCCTCCACTTAGCAGGAGGACAAGAGGAAACCCGCTGACATTTCCCTGCCCGCAAAAGCTAATTTGGAGTTGTATATTAATTAACTGTATTGATGCAGAACAAACCAATCGGAATTAAGAATCCCAGGTTAATGCTTGTCTCCAATTTGATGGCTAAGGTAATTCTCCCTGGATTTGTGTATTTCTAATTTTCTGTCTTTCTTTTTTAGGCACAATCAGCTTAGAATGATAAAATTGTCAATAAACACAATTTCTCACTATCTCCAAGATTTTCTTAATGAATCTCAACTTCTTTATCTGTAAAATGGGAATTACTGAACATATTAAAAGATTACTGGGGATCAAGTGTAATAGGCATGAAAAATATTTGGTAAATTATAAAACATTATAACCATACTATTTAGTCATTTATTTTTATTATTACAATTATTATCAGGTTTTCTTTTTGTGAATTTTAAATGAGACTGAGTGAAGCAAGATTAAATAACCATGTTAATATTTGAAGGTACTTTTTAAACATTACTTCATAAAAAGCCAAAAAAATGCCACAAATATTACACAGTAAATGAATAAATTAATCTTCTAAATGTTAGTACTGTGGTACGCTGGTGAGTCTTAATCTATCTTGAGGATATTACAATTAGTGTCTTAACAATAATAACTAAGGCACAAAAGTTTGCAATAACTTACTTTTTATGATCACTTAGATTGAAATTTACACATTATATTGTCACTCTTTTGAATTCCAATATGCTCTCTTGTGTGGGTGGAAAAGAAGTGGATTTATGGTTAATTGGGAAGTAATTTCACACAACCTTGAGTAAGACCCCAAGGATGTGTTTCATGTTAGCACTGAGAACTCATGATCTAGTCAGTTAAGTGAGTTATATAACTTTGAAGATGACTATTTTCAATTAAAACACTATAAAAATTCTAATGGGTCTATTAGGCTGATAGGCAGGCTTTGTCTGAAAATAGTTCTGATGTCATCTTCTGCATAACAATAGCTTGAGAACAAAGGTAACTTCTAGTTCATAAATCGTAACAGCCCTGTTACAATTGATATTTAGGATGCTTTCTTGGCAGCTTGATATTCATCCATATCAGCTTCACAAAATTTAAACCAAAAACAACAAAAACAGTCACTAAATTTAAGTCGAATAACTGAAAATTGTGCTTCAGTTTCATCACGTTGTAGTTGTATGGCCTGAAGTTACTTATTCAATATTTCTTAGCCTCAGTATTCTCAAATATAAAAGATAGATTATAGAAACCAATGAGCAGGTTTTGGTACAAATTAAATATTAGAATATGGGACATTACAAAATGTAATGAAGTACTACTCTCATTACCAACAGCATCATTACGTTTTCCAGTCCTCTCTCTTCAATGAATTCAGTGTAACTAAGGAAGGCGTTGTTAGATGATATTTTGGGGAAATGGCTTTGATATTTACCAGATAGGGTGATGATTTAGAGTGAGGATATACTATCTAGTTGGGCTCTTTGGAGGTGGAATTCAAAGTGTGTTTGTAGAAACTTCTTATTCTAGGTGACTCCCATCTTTCCTCAAAGTATGATTTCTCTCACAGGTTCAATTAAGCAATAAATCTGCTAGTCACTCCTGGAAGAGAAGTGAAATGAATAAGAGAAATCCAAACATCCTAACTGACTGCCCTTGTTGTTACTGTTTATGATGTTCTCTTGTTTCTTCCTAAGCTTCCAGAAGGGATTCAGTTTAACTAGTGGCTCATTGGTAGTAAATAATCTGCCTGGGTCCCCAAAATTTCTGTCAGATAATCACTCCTTCCTCTGTGATATATTTCTAATACATACTTATTATAATATATGGCTTATTAACATGACTATCTTCTCTATTAGACTATAAGCTCTTTGAGGTGAGCCATTAATTTAATTACCTCCTTTTTTCCAATGCTTATTACAGCACTTATGGTATAAAGGATGCCCAAATCTTATTTGTTAAATATAAATTTATAAGACTAAGCATTTGCTAGCTGTCACTCAGAGATCACTGGTATTTTGAGACAGAGACAAATAAGAGACCTAAATGGGATAATTGAAACAGTTAACACTGGCTGCAGTTTCTCCTGATATCCTTAAATTGAAAACAGAATTAGCTTGCTCTAGCCAAAGATTTTAAAATTAATTAAAATTATTTTGCACTCTTCCAGGAACAGAAAAATAATCTTGCAAGCTGTGTGTTCAAAGCAATCTTCACTAAATATGTCAGAGAAAGCTATGAGATAAGAGTAGTGGGTATATAAGAATTTACCAGCATGTGTTATCAAGGCAGATGTAATGGGAGAAATATTTTTTAAGAAGGCTCCCCAGGTCAAATTTATTTGTGAAATGCTAAATATAGTGTATCAACTTCTTAGAGAGTCACAATGCGCATTAAAGACACAGTGAAGTTCTGCATTTCCTGGCATTTTTCACTGCTAAATCAATTTTTTCAAGTAAAACACCAAGGAGCTTTACAAACCAAATTAAATGAGAAAAATAAGGTAAACATGAGTAAGTATTGTGTCCACTGATATTTATGCTTATGAGAAACAGAGGTAATGTAATGTGTGTGTGCGTGTGTGTCTGCCCTATGATAGAAGCTACAACTCCTGGATTTAAAAATACTCAAAGCATTTATGGTCTCTGTAAAACAATAAGAGAAATATGTCAATAGGTCTAGGGTGATGTTCCAGAAAGTTTCAAAACCAAGTTGTGAAAATGAAGCATGAGGTCACTACTTCTTTGTGTTAGAGACACAAAGCAAAATCCTACAGAGTGCCAATTCTAAGAGTGCAAAGCCATCTTCCTTCCATCTCCAGGACCTATTACCACATTTGATGTGCAATAGCAACTCAAGAAATGTGTGTGGAATGAATGAAAATACACATCAAGGTCATTGCATTCTGTCGTCATAAAGTTGCCCACTTATTCACCAGACCAAAACGCAATTATCTTCTAAGGTCCAGATCCAAAATTGCATTTCCTCTTCTAGTACAGAGGAAGGAAACAATTAATATCTTATGCATGATGAAAAGAATATAAATGATTACGGAGACCATTTATTGAGCCACCAACCTGTGCCAGCCATTCTAAGTAAAGCCCCTCTAAGTCTTACAGAAAACAGACCATGTTAATCCTGATCCCCATTTGGGGAAACAGAATCCCACAAAGATAAATATTATAATATGCCTGGGAAATAGTTTCTCTGCTTCCAGACTCTGCCTTTCTAACTATGCCATGCTACCTCCCACACTTTAAAAAAGCAATGTAAAGCACTATTTAAAATAGGCATTATTTGCATTATTGAGTTGCTATATGTCTCTCCAACTTGACTTGTCTTCCACACTGCATGGAAATAGTATCTAATCCATATTAATTATAAATACATAACCCTATGTTTTAAATATTGGCTAGTTGATGGGTAGTGCTGAGCTATTTTTTAGTAAGTGATGAAGGTTAACACATTTGACAGGGAGTCATCTCTTAGCACAAAGCCCAATATTAAAACTGTGGTATTTAATTCTTAATGAGAGTACTGCTTGAGCTTTGGGAAGAGTGATCTTCGTTGAACAGGCCTGAAAACGGCTCAGTATTTAGCATCCTTGTCTTTATCCCTGCTCAAGGCCAGTAGCACTTCTGTTCTTATGAAAAACAAAACTGACACCTCACATGAAAATAAGTTTCCCATGCAGTTAAAATGCATATTCCTGGCATTTACCTTGCAACCCAGTGGTTAAGACTTCACCTCCAAGACAGGGGGCAAGGGTTCCATCCCTGATCAGGCAGCTAGACCCCATATGCCTTACGACCAAAAACTAAAACATTAAAAAAATAATATTGTAACAAATTCAATAAAGATTTTTTAAATGGTCTATATAAAATTTTTTTAAAAAGTCCCTTTCTGATTGCTCCAGTCCATCCTGTGTAGAACCTGTGGATATAGAGATTATTGGTAATCTATAAGATCGCACAGTAGGTAGGAAACATAGCCGAAACTATTCCGTGCAATAACAACATCTCCTGTGAACTGAGGAATTGTGTGACAGGGACTTTACTAAAGAATTTATGCTATGTTCCACCTGTTCTTCACGCATGCATGCATGCTAAGTCACATCAGTCATGTCCAACTCTCTGCGACGCTATGGACCGTATGCAGCCTGCCAGGCTCCTCTGTCCATGGAATTCTCCAGGCAAGAATACTGGAGTGGGTTGCAATGCCTTCCTCCAGAGGATCTTCCTGACACAGGAATCGAACCCACATCTCTTATGTCTCCTGAATTGGAGGTGGGTTCTATACCACTAGAGCCACCCAGGAAAGCCTTGCTCCTCATATGATACAATAAGCACATACTGTGCTTAAGAATGGGCTTCCTTGGTGGTTCAGTGGTAAAGACTGCTTGCCAATGCAAGAGACCCAGGTTTGATCCCTGGGTGGGGAAGATCCCCTGGAGAAGGAAATGGCAACCCATTCCAGTGTTCTTGCCTGGGAAATCCCATGGACAAATGAGACTGGTGGGCTACAGTCCATGGGGTCACAAAGAGTGGACATGACTTAGCAACTGAGCATGCACAACCCTGCTAACAAATAAAACAAGCACATAAATACATCATGATTTAAAGCATGGGCTCTAGAGTTAGACAGCCCAGTACTGTCTCCACCACTTACTAACTGTGCAAACTTGAGTTAGTCAGTTTCTCAGTGTAGTGTTTTCTCTGCAAAATTAGAATAACCTCTGAGATTTGTTAGAAGAATTAAATTAGTCAAGCCTAGAAAACATTCAAACTCAAACCTAGCTCAAAGCTGTGGGCAGTTCTTCCCTCTGATAGCCATGGTATTGTTTTCCTTGCACTGTATTGGAAGACACTGGGAATAGAAAATAAGATCTCAAAGGTTGAGTTTACATTCCTCTAGGAAAACAGTAAGAAAGTAGTTTTCAACTAAAACCTATGTAAGAACTCACCTGATAAGACAAGTGATTTTGAATCAGCTGTGCTGGGATGACAGCTGTCAATAGTGGCTAGGGAGATCAGAGGTTTGTTTGTTTGTTTGTTTGTTTTAAGACCTAGAATCTTACCTATGCCTGGAAATATGGACAAGAGGTATACCAATGAAAAAAGAAAGATGGTATTGGATAAATAACAAGAGCAAAGGTATTGTTGTTGTTGGCAAAGTAATATCTCTGCTTTTTCAAAGGTATTTAAAATCAATGTATTGCAAGATAGGGGTGTGTGTGTGTGTGTGTGTGTGTTTGTGTGTGAGATGAAGTGGCAGGTGAGAGACAGGTAATATTCACAGCAACATGTAAGTGAATAATGGAACATGAGATCTTATTAGAATTTATTACAGAATTGGGGCTGACTTCAGGGAATTTCATTTGCCTCCTTGGAGAAAAGAGCTTATCCATTCATGGCCCTTTAACCATAATCCCAAGAATAGTAAGTGAAGAGTGAAACTAATCACAGAATACTGAAAAGGCACTAATTGTTTTAGTCATCCTGGCTGGTAATTTAGGGATTTATTCAAAGGGTTAGATTCCTTTGCCTAAAAAAAAAAAAAAAAAAAAAAAAAAA
>SJXQ01009392.1:11279-41832 GCA_006408695.1 Aepyceros melampus
AAAAAAAAAAAGGAATTTGGGTGAATCAGCTCAGAAGAAAATATAGCCTGGAGTAAAGAAGGTAGGTGGTGTAAGTAGTAAATAACTCACCTGCCAATGCAGGAGACACAAGAGACACACATTCAATCCCTGGGTTGGGAAGATGCCCTGAAGGAGGGCATGGCAACCCACTCCAGTATTTTTGTTTGGAGAATCCTCATGGACAGAGAAGCCTGGTGGACTACAGTCCACAGAGTCACAAAGTTAGACATGAATGAAGCAACTTAGCACACATGCACACAAAGAAGGTGGAGAGTGGGAAGAGGAGGTGGTGATGAAAGCCAGTGTTCAGCATTTATTTCTTTGCACACAACACACAGCATGGTCCTCACAGTATGGAAGGTGGAATGATATGAATGCGGCCTCCATTCTTAAGATGCTTACGTTCTTACAGAGTCTATCACTGGAAAAGACCCTGATGCTGGGAAAGATTGAAGGCAGAAGAAGTTGACGACAGAGGAGATGGCTGGATGGCATCACCAACTCAATGGACATGAGTGTGAGCAAGCTCTGGGAGTTGGTGATGGACAGGGAAGCCCGGTGTGCTGCAGTCCATGGGGTCACAAAGAGTCGGACACAACTGAGCGACTGAACTGAAAGGATGGAGAGTAACACCTGAATAAGAAGGAAGAAGGTGATATATGCTCTGGGAGCTTCCTGGAGGGAGAAACTGAGCCCAGCTGGAGGGAGCAGGATGGGTCACCTGGGCCTGGGGGATAAGGAACAGTGTGTAGGAGAAGATACAAGATACACATTCACGTCCTGGTTCTCTTCTTCTGCAACGCCTCCAGCAGATATTAGGCACTGTTTCCCTTTTCTATAGGCCAATATGGTTTCATTTCTTTTAGGCATTTTCTTTCTCTCTGTGTGTGTTATGTTACTTTGTTGCAATATCGGGTTGTACACTACATTGCTCAGAGAGCCTTTAAAAGGTACCTTCTCTCAGAACATTTAAATGAAAATTTCTGTAAGCTGGACTTGGGCACAGGGCACCTGTATAAAAATCTTCCCCAGTGATTCTAAGGGGCAGCAACCTTGCAGACCTTTCACTTCAGTTTGTATGTAAGGATGGCAGGGAATTTGGTCAAAATGATGGTTAAAATCACTTCCCATTCCTCAGTTGCACCACTCTGTTCATCCCATCTTCTCATTTCCAGATTACTGTCTTCTTTTACAGGTGAAGAGACTCAAATAGAGATACCGGATAGGGCTTTCCAAAGCAGGCAAGTCAGCTAACCAGAGGGACAGAGTCTGAAGGAGAATCTTGCTTCTGCATTAATTCTGTGCTTTTCTTCTCCATCACTTGCCCAGCCCTCTTCCTGAATAGATTCTGCGGTTGCTACCAAGGAGAAGAGTTTGGTTAAAGGCTTACAGAGTTTGTGAAAGTAAAATATGTAATTGTCAGCTCCCTAGAGTTGGATTTTGCATCAGTGACAGCCACGCAGGGGTAGAAAATTGAAATCCAGGTAGCAGCGTGACCCTCCCAAGTGCGACCCCTGTTTGAAGAGGCGATCAGGCATGCATCAGTGCAGCTGGTACGCAGGAAACAAGTCAGCAGGTAAATGCCTTGCTGATGCCCTGGTTGAACAGTGGAGGGAGACAAACCTCAGAGATTGCCCTAATTGGCTTTTTGACCACCAAGTTCTAGTATTTATGTTCCCTGAAATGTTGTTTTGTATGGAAAATATCTATAAACGACCCTCACTTTGGAGTTGCAAAGAAGATGCAATTAAAGGTGCTGCAGGGAGATTTGGGTGAGTGAATTCAGAGAAATAAACTTGGGAAGGGAGGAGGAAAAAGGAGACCTGGGACTCAGTGGTGATCTATCACCAGAAGTTAGCGTGTGAAGGTGTGTGTGTGCACCTGTGCAAAGAGGAGAGGAGGATGTGGACATGGAAGGAACTGGGCTTTGGCAGATATGTTGTGATGTCTGACTTCATGCTGGGGGCTAAAACAACAATCCATAATGGCCATGCATTATGTTTTGGCTTTCCCTTCTTCTAGCTTTTCTCAATGAAGCTTCTTATAAAGTATGTAATAAATACAGGGTTACAAGTTTCAGGAGGGCAGGGCGTGTGTCTGACACGTCTACTCCTGCCTGACAAGGATCTACCGCAGTGCTTGATCCACAATGAATATTCACCATATATTTGATTCTATTGAATTCATGTGTAAACACTTGCCTAACAGCCCAGGCAGCTTCTCCTTGATAGTTTTCTCTTGGACTGCCTTGATATCTGATATTTATATGTCCCATTCTCATAGGTAAGCAAATTATGCATTTGCCTGTGTGGTAGCAGAGCTTAGCACAGTCTGCTTAACAGCACATGGTGTTGGTTCTCCTACGGTGCTTTTTTTTTGTTCTTAGTCCTTGTTTGATGCTGATCTCTGCTCAGTGTGCCTCTCATCCTCTATGATCCTGCAGACTGTGTTTTATCTAAAGAAATCACCCTTTATTCTAGGCAAAAATGCCTCTGAGATATATTGCCAGTGTTTCTGCCAGCTCATGTTAATTTTGCAGCCTCTAAACAACTGGCAAAAACTGCTGATATAGCAGCTGTTGTAATACTCTCAGGTAATTCAGGTATTTTGCATGTGATTGTTGCATTGATGCTGTTGTTCAGAGCTGGAATGGAGCATATAAAAATGGATACATAGCATTCATTCATTCATACATACATCCTGTCAATTTAAACTTGATATCTAAGGTTACTTTTTCATCATTATTTAATGAATAATAAATACACCTTGATATTTAAACTTACTTTTTCATTACTAAAATATTGCATTTAGAAACTTTAATTATAAAATAGTCACAAAAAATAACCCTTCACTGAACAGCTAGAGGGAGTCTTTGCAGCAGACTACCAGGCATATGTAGGTTTTGCTTGTTTATTGATTTGTTTCTGCTTTGTTTTGCTTGCTTTACCCAGGAGAGAACTGTGACAGAAAGTCTACACGGTCACATTTAGAATAAATTCATTTTGAGTTCATGAAAATAGGTTGCTCCTATTCTCACCAAAAATAAGACCTCAGAAAGGTGTGCACAACCCCTGAAAGTATGTGTATACATTTGCATGATCTGAGAAAGGGGATGAAGAAGGACTGTTTAGATTACAAAGGGTGGAAAGCTGATACAGCTTAAGCCTTTCTTGGTGGACCCCCTAGAAAAAGGAGACCATTCTGCAAGGGACAAAAGCATGCAGTTATTTAAAAGGCCAGCTTTGCAAGGCATGGCTGTATACGATAATAAAAGAACAAATACCCCAAAATACAAATCTAAGAACTCTAGTAAGGAGTATGTGTGTCTGGTTTAGTACTAAGAAAGTAGAATGAGCCTTCCTTGAAGAACCAGAGAATGGGATAAACAGTTGACTGACAGTCTGTTGGGTTGAGTCTCGTTCTCTTAAGACTGTGTGTGGCAATGATTTAACTAATAGGAGCTGACTTCTATTGAGGAAGCTAGACTCTCATTTGAATTGCACGGCCTCCAAATTTCCTCCATGATCCTGGAGAAATGAGAAACTCTGAATGGAAAATATTGGTGCAAGTTACTGCTAATGTGTCAGTGGGCACTTGAAGGTATTTATTTGAAAATTTACAGACAGATTTGCACGCATTTGAATCCTGAACCTAGAGAAGAATTCATATTGAATACAGGCAATAAGCAGTTTAGTTTAATTTAACCTTGTATTCATGAGGGTGAGGTCACATTTCTCTACCTTAGTGTTCTTGGAGTTGTTAGAATCTTATTGTTCCTCAAGAATTACTAACTGTGCTACCATTTTATCTCTACGGCTTCATTTCCACGTGTCACTCATGTTTGGTTTTGACGACGGCAATCTCTTTTATGAGATATTTGCACCCTTTGGCTTCTATGATATCAGACTTTCTTGGTTCTTATTCTCTGTGCCTTGCTCCTCCTCTGCACTGCTACCGAACTTGAAGTTGTCAAGGCCCTCTGACTTGGTTTAACGAATGGAATTGAGTATCTTCTAGCCCCAGACTTTGGAACCATGCACAGAAATTAGCAGAACCCAGGTGGCAATTCCTTCATCATTCTGGATCATGCACTGGGGATGACATGGACCCGAGCCCTCAGCTGACTTCAGGTGGACATGGAACATGAGTGAAATACAATTTTTTTGCTGAATTCACTGAGACTTTTATACTGATTATTACTATTGATTATTGATTATTACTAGAATAGCTTCCCTTATCCAGACTGATGTATTAGAAGATACCTATAAACTTGGTACTGCTGCAACAGAGCTTTGAAATACATGACATTGGCCTAGTAATTGTCTGACGGGTGGTAACAAAAGTGATCCAAAGTTGAAAAAACCGTATTTTCAATTTTGCAGAGGCAAAGCATTTGGTAAAACTGTTACATGTGGTAACCTGGGAGGAAGATGAGGTATCTTATGAACTTTTGGGTCTATGAGAAATGCATGAAAGATAATTTGATACTTCTGGCTCCATCTGGCAATGTATTAATAAGAGAGGGTTTCAGAAAAGTGTTGCCCAGTTTGTAAGTAAAAATGGAAGGAAATAGAGATAATTCATTAAGACAGGGATTTTCAGAACTGGAAAAGGAAATAACTTCTCATTATCCACCAAAGAATAAAACTGAGAAGGCTTCTAGACAATAAAGGCTGATTAAAACTCACACTTGTAGCAAGGATAAAATTAAAGGTTATACCCATTGGTACAGCCTCTGAAAGATGAAATGTTTGAAAGTCATAGGACCAACTAAAGATGTTATGCACAGTAAATCCATTCCACTGAATTTACAAAATAGCTCAAGAAATAGAGTGTAACTCTAAGAAGCCCAGAGTACACATGATTAAGTTGAGAGAATGGAAGACAGAGAGAAGAAAGAGACGATAAAACAGAAGTGAGAAAGCAAAGTAGCTTTTGTTTAGCAAACGAAGCAGTATAACTAGAAGGGAACTGTGCAGGTTCTACTGGCACATAGAGCTGATTGTAATCAAATAGATTTTTAAAAATAGTTTTTTAAGAGTGGTTCACTTGTTCACTTTTTTTGGTTCATTTGCACTGAAAGTAAACCAACAATCTAAAAACAACTTAAAAAATCAGTATTTGATAAACCAGTTGAAGAACCCTGCTTAAAGCCAAGAGGGTAGCTATGAGGCATTTAAAGAAATCATGAATATAAATAGATTCTAGAGTCTATTTTCCATAGAATTTAGCCACTAGCACATGCAAACTCAGTGTGAGAAGACCGTTTCTAATGACTGTTCTCCAGCAACTGAACAAGTCGCCCTGAAAGACCCGCATCATCTATTACGGGTTGGGCGAAGCCAATGCTGACTTTCTGATTTTGGGAATTGGAAGGGAGACTCAATACAATTCACTAGATAAAACTTCTGCAGAATTATTTGTACCTTTCATATATTAATACTTATTACCCAGACACTCAGCTAAATTACTTCACATACATAATTATTATGTTTCACTGTAAGTATATGAGATTCGTATCAACTTCAAGTAACTAGTAATATTCAGAGCTAAAATTTGAAACATAGCTTTTGAAATCTCCCACTCATGGCATCCATGAGTCCATTATCTCTAACTTCTGCTTGTTGATGTTTTCTTCTCCACCCAACAGTTTAATGAAATGGAATAAAGCACTTTTACCTCTCACTGGACTGTGCTTTTCAGTAAATTGTAGCTGTATCTAGTGGAAGGAATTCTGGGATCCAAATCAAAAGACTTACATACTGAGGCTAATCATTATTTACTGGATGAAAATGGGCTAAAATTTGAACCTGTTCCTTGGTTTTTTGTTTTTTATTTTGGAAGAAAGATTCTATCATCTTCCTCCACTTTCTTCACAGATTTCCACTGGGGATTTGGACCATATTTCATAAATGGGTTCTTTGAATGCTCAAACTACCACACAATTGCACTTATCTCACATGCTAGTAAAGTAATGCTCAAAATTCTCCAAGCCAGGCTTCAGAATACATGAACCATGCACTTCCAGATGTTCAAGCTGGTTTTAGAAAAGGCAGAGGAACCAGAGATCGAATTGCCAACATCCACTGGATCACTGAAAAAGCAAGAGAGTTCCAGAAAAATATCTGTTTCTGATTTATTGACTATGCCAAAACCTTTGACTGTGTGGATCACAATAAACTGTGGAAAATTCTTCAAGAGATGGGAATGCCAGACGACTTGACCTGCCTCTTGAGAAATCTGTATGCAGGTCAGGAAGCAACAGTCAGAACTGGACATGGAACAACAGATTGGTTCCAAATAGGAAAAGGGGTATGTCAAGGCTGTATATTGTCACCCTGCTTATTTAACTTATATGCAGAGTACATCATGAGAAACACTGGGCTGGATGAAGCACAAGCTGGAATCAAGACTGCCGGGAGTAATTTCAATAACCTCAGATATGCAGATAATACTACCCTTATGGCTGAAAGTGAAGAACTAAAGAGCCTCTTGATGAAAGTGAAAGAGGAGAGTGAAAATGGTGGCTTAAAGCTCAACATTCAGAAAACAAAGATCATGGCATCTGGTCCCATCACTCCATGGGAAATCAATGGGGAAACAGTATAAACAGTGTCAGTCTTTATTTTTGGGGGCTCCAAAAGCACTGCAGATGGTGACTACAGCCATGAAATTAAAAGACGCTTACTCTTTGGAAGAAAAGTTATGACCAACCTAGATAGCATATTCAAAAGCAGAGACATTACTTTGCCGACTAAGGTCCGTCTAGTCAAGGCTATGGTTTTTCCTGTGGTCATGTATGGATTTGAGAGTTGGACTGTGAAGAAGGCTGAGTGCCGAAGAATCGATGCTTTTGAACTGTGGTGTTGGAGAAGACTCTTGAGAGTCCCTTGGCCTGCAAGGAGATCCAACCAGTCCATTCTGAAGGAGATCAACCCTGGGATTTCTTTGGAAGGAATAATGCTAAAGCTGAAGCTCCAGTACTTTGGCCACCTCATGTGAAGAGTTGACTCATTGGGAAAGCCCTGATGCTGCGAGGGATTGGGGGTAGGAGGAGAAGGGGACGACCAAGGATGAGATGGCTGGATGGCATCACGGACTCAATGAACGTGAGTCTGAGTGAACTCTGGGAGTTGGTGATGGACAGGGAGGCCTGATGTGCTGCAATTCATGGGGTCGCAAGGAGTGAGACACGACTGAATGACTGACCTGAACTGAAGAAAGAGAGTATAATCTGCTGGCAGATATTTTTATTTAAAATTTTCATATCCCACAATGGAAATATTTTAAAAGTTGCACTTGTGATATAAATTCTGTGTCTGTCATGCTTTAGCAGACTACCTTTTCCTTTATTTCTTCTCATCAGCAAAGGAAATATGATTCCCAAGACTTCTCAGTTTAGGGAGGAGGATTCCTCTTTTGTTTCTCACTATAATTCCTTATTCCTTTGCTTCTTCAGCAACATCTGTCAAAATTCTCCCCTCTCCCAAGGCCTCAGGTAGGTTCTCAATCCACCTACGAGAAGCTGGCACTAAAATACTTCATTACCACTAACCGAGCAACTGGATACTGGGCATTATGCTAGGTTTGAGTAGACTGTTCCTGCAAATCAATCCTCACAACAAGTATATAAATTGGACTTTATTCTACAGATGAAAAAATCAACACTCAGAGAGATTAAACAACTCCTTCAAAGTTCCTTAGCTAGCAAGTAGCAGTCTGACTCCAACGCCTGAGTCATTTCTACCATGGATGGACCACTGTCTCTCCTCCTTCAGCTAACCTACACCTGCATCTCTATTTTCTGAGGTCACTCTCAGTGATCACATGAAACTCAAAGGGCACATCACTGTAAGGAATATTTTCCCTTACCATCGTTACTCTGGTTAAAAAGAAAACCACCAATAGCCCATCTCCATCTTTGTATACACTGGGTGTATTCTCAAAATGCTGTTGGGCTCCAAAGCCAAAGTGCAGACTAAGTGCAGAGAAAACTGCAGGAGCAGGAAGGCAAAAATCAAATGGAGCATCTTAGAAGATCTTCAAAGCCTAAATCTGTGTGAGGTGCAGGGCAGGTGGAGCAGAGGTGGGATGTGCAGCCTCAGCAGGTATGTATACACGCTGCTGCTGCTGCTGTTGCTGCTGCTGCTGCGCCGCTTCAGTCGTGTCTGACTCTGTGCCACCCCACAGACGGCAGCCCACCAGGCTCCCACGTCCCTGGGATTCTCCAGGCAAGAACACTGGAGTGGGTTGCCATTTCCTTCTCCAGTGTGTGTGTGTGTGTCTGTGTGTGTGTGTATACACACACATACATATAGTGACATGTGTGTGTGTGTGTGTGTGTGTGTGTAGACATATTAGGGTTTCCCAGGTGGTGCAGTTGGTAAAAAGTATGTCTACCAATGCGGGAGATCAAGAGATGAGGGCTCAATCCCTGGGTCAGGAAGATCCCCCAGAGTAGGAAATGGCAACCCACTCCAGTATTCTTGCTCGGAAGATTCTGGGAACAGAGGAGCCTGGCGGGCTACAGCCTATGGAGTCGCAAAGAGTAGGAGACAAGTGAGCGATTGAGCACACAAGCACATGGACATATAAACACGCAGAGACGTGGATGCCTCACAGTCGACACATTTCCTCCAAGACAATATATTAAAGAAATCACAATGCTGTACTCAGAGTGTTACATACATATAAAACAAGATATAGTAATATATAATAGTAACAATATAACTTACCTTTATAACTTACTCATCCTGCCTCTTTTTACCACTTAGCCACTTTTTGGACATGATTAGAAAGTAACAAGGAGAAGGCAATGGCACCCCACTCCAGTATTCTTGCCTGGAAAATCCCATGGACAGAGGAGCCTGGTAGGCTGCAGTCCATGGGGTCGCTAAGAGTCGGCCACGACTGAGCAACTTCACTTTCACTTTTCACTTTCATGCATTGGAGAAGGAAATGGCAACCCACTCCAGGGTTCTTGCCTGGAGAATCCCAGGGTCGGGGGAGCCTGATGGGCTGCCGTCTATGGGGTCGCACAGATTCAGACACGACTGAAGCGACTTAGCAGAGCAGCAGCAGCAGAAAGTAACAAAATGGGGAATAAACAAGTAGCAGTGTCACAACCCAAGCTGATAACGGTAAGAATCTGCTTGGGAACTAAAGCTATGGAAGACTTGACCATGGAGGTCCATTTACCTCTTCGTACTGGTAATTTCTGGACTTGCACATTTACTTTGTGGTTTTCATTTGTACAAGTGGGCTTCATTAATGGGCTTCCCAGGTAGCACTAGTGGTAGAGAATCCACCTATGAATGCAGGAGACACAAGAGACAGTTTCAGTCCCCGGATCAGGAAGATTCCCTGGAGATAGGAAGTGGCTACCCACTCCAGTATTCTTGCCTGGGAAATCTCATGGACAGAGGAGCGTGGTGGGCTATAGTCCATGGGACTGCAAAGAGTTGGACACAGCTGAGCACAATAGATGTTGGATGGTTGAATAAATGACTAAATATGATGCTCTGTCCTATGACTGGACATCATCTGGGATGACTTACATCCATCTGCACCTGCGTGATTCCTACTCAATGTTCAAAATTTAGTTCAAAGCTGAATTCTTCCATTCTTCTCTATCTGAAGCATTACAGAGTTGGTATTTTAGTTTATTTGGGCTCCCATGACAAAAATACCATCAGCTGAATGGTTTAAATCACAAGTATTTGCTTCTCACTGTTCTAGAGGATCAAGGATGGCTTTCTCGTCACTGTGCTCTCACATTGAAAATGAGGAGAGGTCTCTCCAGGATCTCTCTTATCAGGGCACTGAATCGATTCATGAGGATGCATGGGGAATCATGATTCCATCCTCATGATTCAATCCCTTCCCAAAGGATCTAATAAGGTCACATTTGGGGGGTTAGGATTTCAGTATATGAGTATGGGAGGACAGAAACATTCAACCCAAAATGGTTAGTGAATATATAGAATTTCTAATATTATTAATTAGATTGACTTCTGTGGGCTAGTAGGTAGGAAGTAGCAACACACTTGCCAATGGTTTGTCCCCCACTGAGTTCTCTCTTTAACTTCATATTGGAAAACTTAGAGGCAATGAGAAGTGACTGTCTCAAGATCACACAGTCAGCAGCCAGTTACTAGCAGGAACAGAAAGAAATTCAGGCTTCTATCCTCAATCCAACTTCAGTAGTCCTTCCACTTATCTTAAGAGTCATGGATTGTAAAACTTCAACACTTCTGAGTGTTAAAGGCTAATTATTATTTTTCAATGCATGCAAAGATGCCTCCATATGGTATATTTCCATAAGTTACCATGTGAGAAAGTCTGAGTGGGAAGGAGTTTAGATAGTTCACTGAAAAGACAACATTTCTGCATCTGTGAAGAGGACAGTAAGAATGCAGCCAGCAGTGCGTGCTTCTGTTTTTTCTGCACTGCCTGAAAATGCGTGACAGACATGGTAGCTGATAAGGCTGAGGAGCAGTGGGAGTCTGATCCAGCACGTTTGAATGAAAGGATGAAACAAATGAAACAAACTTTTTTGAAGCCAGAACAGCAGTAATCCCTCCTGTGTATGCTTTAGTGAATTTGGCCTCCCAGATATAGATTTGTAAAGAGCAAAGTAGCAGCCTATGGATAGCAATGGGAAAACCGGCTTTACAAGCAAAAGCTCAGAAGGAAGGTGGGGAAAATGAAGAGAAGGGACGTGCGGGAAATGAAAAGTGCGGAGATGGTTCAAAATATCTATTGTTCATTGCTTTTGTTTCCTCACATACAATTCTATTGTCCCCATAATTTATTTTTAGATGGATGATAGCACACTGCATATGAAAATGATAGGTTACAAAGTGCTACTTTTTCGGTAATACCTTACATATGAAAATGTGTAGCTTACAGGGTGCTATTTTAAGTTATATTCATTATCTCATTTGATTCTTATGACAATACCATGAGGAAGGCGTTGCCCTATGGAGGGTGGTGTTTTGTACTTATCCCAATGTTCTAAAGGAAGAACATGTGGCGAGGGCTTGGCCACTGGGGTAGAGCAAGCCCAACGCAGACTCAAGCCCTGTGTTCTTTCAACTGTGTTGCAAAATGACTCAACCTCCTGGGTTCCAGAGCTGATCTCGTAACAAACAGGCATTATTTTAACTGGCTCCAAAACTGGCAAAATTGGCTTTGTCTCTGTCCCTTCTTTCTGTCTACCCTTCCTTCTTCCCCTTGCCTTCCTGTGGACAACAGCCTCTGTCTCTCGTCCTCACATTCTTCTTTTTTCCCTCTGTCTCTCTCATGCTTGCTCTCAGTCTAACTTCCTCTCTTCTCAGTCTTTCTGCTTGCCCAAGGAATGCAGGACTTTTGTATAATCCACCTTTAAATGATATGATTTTGAAATCTGAAGAAAAGTAAGGGCGTTTCCTAGACATTCTGAAATAAAAAAAGCATATATATAGAAAAGACAAGATTTCCAGATGTGTGTATGTGATAGTAAGTGGAATATTGTACTCTCTCTGTCACAAGTAATACCAGAAACTGTGTCTGATAGATACAAAAAGCCACACAGGCAAACTCCCCCCTCCCCCCGAGGATGGAATGGTGGCAAAGGGAGGGACATTATGAGCTCCGGTGACATAAAGTGAGAATTTCCCACCATCTGGGAAACTAGTGGTGCCTGAAAAATAAGCTGATGTTCATCTAAACTCATTTCCCATATTAAGTCCTTTTAGGTTATTGTCAATAAAGTTTGGGTCATGTTTCTGCAACTGTAGGTTCCTGCTGACATTTTGATCAGTTAGAATGGCTTTAAGAACTGAATATAGTCCATAAGTTCCCTATCAAGAAGTTTGGATAACTGACCTGTACTTATAGAGCTAAAAGGAAAACAGAGAAATAAAACTAAATTTACTGTATGGTAGAACTGTGGGGCTTCCCTGGTGGTTCAGATGGTAAAGAATCTGCCTGCAACGCAGGAAACCTGGGTTCAATCCCTGTGTTGGGAAGATCCCCTAGAGAAAGGAATGGCAATCCACTCCAGCATTCTTGCCTGGAGAATTCCATGGACAAAGGAGCCTAGTGGGCTACAACAGTCTGTGGAGTCACAAAGAGTTGGACGTGACTGAGCAACAACATGGTAACACTTGTATGTGAAACCTTAAAGAAAAATTCAGAGTCACAGAAGCAGAGAGTAGAAAAGTGGTTGCCAGGAGCTGGGAAATGGGAGAAAGAGGCAGAAGTTGGTAAAAGGGTACACTTTTCAGCTTCAAGATTCTGAGGCTCTGATGTGTAACTTGGTGACAATAGTCAATAACACTGTGTTGTATAAGTCAAATTGGCTAGGAGAACAGAACTGAGATATCCTCAACAACAACGACAAAGAATGTTTTACTGATTTCTATTTCTGTTCCTTTGACTTTACCTGGAAAGCTGGGCCACCATTGAAGGCAACGATCCAGGGCTTTAAAATCCAGTCAGGCATTTGTGCAACATCACAAACCCTAAACAGACAAGACATGATGTTTGTAATTTGTAGCCCATGAACAATGAAATGTACTTTCAACTTGTTAACTCTGATGCAGACAATTTGGGGTTTTCTTCCTCAGTTCCCAGAGTGTATGCAGCTTCATGGCTCCTGCCTGAAGGTTTTTTTTTTTTTTTTTTTAATGACAGGAGCGAGAAGAGACTTGTCCCTAGTCTAAGCCTAACTTCTGCTCAGTTGCGATTTGTAAAAGGAACCTACGTATTTCCAAGCTCATGGTCGAAAAGCTGTATCTGGAACATGTAGGGAATTTACACAAACTCCTAGTATGTGGCCGGAGTAGAGAAGATACAAATCCATTGCTTCACAGTACAACAAAATTTCCAAAAGCAGAAATAGATACCTGGGTTAGCAAAATCCACAGGTCACCAGATAGGATAACTTTCCAGTCAGTTCTTGTGTCGTATCTTTAGTTTCTGCTCACTTTCTCCACCAGCCACACGCAAGATCTTTTAGATGGTGGTTTCACTCGGGTCACTTTGACTTAGTATTGCCAGCTTGTTTTTCCTCCCTACATCATTCACGACTTGGAACACACTCTGATAAGAACACACTGCAACGAAGGAAAGAGCTGTGACCAGTTAAGACGTATGTGGACAAGATCGCAGCCTAACTTTGGGAGCTGCTTTTAATTCCACAAGCTGCTGTTGTCTTAAGCACTTACATTATGGCCTGAAAAAGACAAATAGTCTTCTGAAAATATCTCTACAGGAAGAGCCTTTTCCCCAGTACCTATAAAACATTCATAACACCTTCATTGTGCTGTAAATCCTTAGCAGGAGTTGATAACAGTGTATGAATTTTTAATGTAACATTTATAAATGGTTATTAAAACTATCCTTAAAGTAAAGTGTCAGTTTATTTTTAATTAACTGTTGGCTATTTAAGCTCCCAGATGGCCTGGGGAGAGACCAACAGGCCCACATGTCAATTACCTTCCCTCCTGCCCCATCTTTAACCCCTTGCTGTCTGCTGCCATGAAGGCCAGTGCATGTAAGCTCTAATAACTTTATGACATTTGCAGATACTGTCTCAGGAATGTCTTATAAAATGGTCCTGGACTCAGCTATCATTGCTGCCAAAACAAAACAAAACAAAACAAAACAAAAAAACTGAGGAAAGCCTCACCCATCCTGAATCCTCACAGCCCAAGACAATTTGTACATACCTATGCCCAGCAAGAGAAAAAACTGGGGCAAAAATGGGTAGATTCTAGAACACTAGATCTGAGACTCAGGATTCCACCTCAAGCTCAGGGGCATCCATCCTACATGTGTGGTCCTGAGAAGATTTCAGCTTCCTGGGAACAGACAGCTCTCTCTCATTTTGTTGTAAGCATCAAATTAAAGCTGGGCATGAAAATATTTTATGACTATGAAAAGCTTTCCACACATATGGTCTGCTCTTTTATCATCTTCAAATTATTTGTAATGTTTCCTCATGGTTTCCTGATAAGAACTTCCCCCAGGTTTGAATATTTCATTTTCAGGACTTCAGAAAACAGGAAAACACATTTTGTCTGTTTCCTTTAGAGTGCCATTCTTTCCTAGAGTTGGAAGGATGATTTCACTCAGGGTACCTCCTCTCTCTGCATTATCACCTGAGAAGGCCTATGTGACTTCGTATGGCAGTCCAGGAGCAAGAAGCTTACTATGTATTGTAATTAGAAAATCCAACTATTAGCAAGATGAGCTTGGTTCCTTTGGGGTCTCAGATTCTCCAGATACATACATTTGCTGATTCTCACCAAGACGTGTCGAACAGATTCTATTGGCAACCTGGGGTGTGACTCTTTGCCTATGTTGTACCACACATCCCAACATTTCTTCCTTCCCTTCATTTGCTTCCAGATAGCATTACCCAGCCAAGCATGGGGGATATAAGAATCCAAAAATCTGGCCCTCACAGGATACATGTGAATGTGTATATGTTTGTGAGCACATGTGTTTAAGTGTGTGCTTGTATTAATATAAACATGCAAGTGTCTGACATCAGTCTGGAAGACTTCTTAATGTTCCTCAACAAATGGAAAAATTAAATCTGGGCATGCACTCAAATTCCTTAGAATAATAGTCAAAGCCCTTCATGGGTAGCCTGGGATTTGTCTATGGTTCATTCTCCTACCAATGCAGCTCTTCCACTTTGGGCTCTAGAAAGACTGAATTACTCACCATTCCTCTGAATGAGCCACACTTGCTTTATGCTTCATAGAACTTGCACATACTGTTTCTACAGCTAAGTGAAAGTTGCTTTGTCAGGTTTTGGTATTAGGGTGATGGTGGCCTCATAGAATGAGTTTGGAAGTTTACTTTCCTCTGCAATTTTCTGGAAGAGTTTGAGTAGGATAGGTGTTAGCTCTTCTCGAAATTTTTGGTAGAATTCAGCTGTGAAGCCGTCTGGACCTGAGATTTTGTTTGCTGGAAGATTTCTGAATACAGTTTCAATTTCTGTGCTTGTGATGGGTCTGTTAAGATTTTCTATTTCTTCCTGGTTCAGTTTTGGAAAGTTGTACTTTTCTAAGAAGTTGTCCATTTCTTCCACGTTGTCCATTTTATTGGCATACAATTGCTGATAGTAGTCTCTTATGATCCTTTGTATTTCTGTGTTGTCTGTTGTGATCTCTCCATTTTTCTTTCTAATTTTATTGATTTGATTTTCTCTCTTTGTTTCTTGATGAGTCTGGCTAGTGGTTTGTCAATTTTATTTATCCTTTCAAAGAACCAGCTTTTGGCTTTGTTGATTTTTGCTATGGTCTCTTTTGTTTCTTTTGCATTTATTTCTGCCCTAATTTTTATGATTTCTTTCCTTCTACTAACTCTGAGGTTCTCCATTTCTTCCTTTTCTAGTTGCTTTAGGTGTAGAGTTAGGTGAATTGCCAGTCTATGTTTGATACAGGATACAGGATGCTTGGGACTGGTGCACGGGGATGATCCAGAGAGTTGATATGGGGTGGGAGGTGGGGGGTGTTCAGGATTGGGAACTCATGTACACCCGAGATGGATTCATGTCAATGTATGGCAAAACCAATACAGTAATGTAAAGTAAAATAAAGTAAAAAAAAAAAAAGTACCAACAGTTAGTAATATACACAGGCACATAAACTAAGTGATGTTAGCAAAAAAAAAAAAAAAGTTGCTCAGTTGTGTTCAACTCTTTACGACCCCATGGACTATACAGTCCACGGAATTCTCCAGGCCAGAAGACTGGAATGGGTAGTTGGTCCCCTCTCCAGGTGATCTTCCCAGCCCAGGGATCAAACACAGGTCTCCCACACTGCAGGCGATTCTTTACCAGCTAAGCCACCAGGGAAGCCCCTACAGCTAGGAGTTTTCTTTAATACATGGAGAATGTCTAATCATTCTTCAACATTCCTCTCAGCTGCTGGTCTCTAGGAAGTCTGTCCGTCACATATAATCCCTGTGTTCCCTCCCATTATGACATTTATCACATTACATGGCAATTTCTTGCTTATGTTTTTGTTTCCTTTATGAGTGTGAGCTTTGGTAAAGCACAGACTAAATGTCTTATTTGTCTATCAGCCAGTGTTCACACCAGCAGACACACGTCAATCACTTGCTGGACAAGGAAGAATAGATATGTTCCAATACAGGCTTTGCAAGTTCCACTGGTCACATTTAAAAGGCAAAATGATTAATTCTCTTTTGTTTTATGCTGCTAATATTAACCAAGAGTTTATTTTGTGATTAGGAATGATGATGTGTTCAACTTATTTCAGACAGAATAAACTTGAGATGTTTGCAAAACATCTGAGTTCTAATTGGAAGAAAACTGTATGTTTGGTGAAGTGGGTTTGGGCCGTGACTATGCATACAAGGCATTTCTGAGCACAGTATGACTAAATGCTTGTGCAAAGAAAAAAAAAGAATATGGAAGAGAAAACTAGACTTGGGGTTAAACATAGCAGATTAAACATAGACTTTTCCTTGATCTTTTTCAAACTCTCCTAAAATGATAAAATGATACTGATGGACCAAAAAAGAAATAAATCTATCGCATAAAAAAGAATGAGAGAAGGGTTGATAGATAAGAAGAAATGTCAATGGAATTATAATAGTAAAAGCCTGTGGGTGAGTAGTCACTGAGCCCATCAGAGAGGGCTGAGTGATTGGTATGGAAGTCTGGAAGAGTCAGGCAATATGCAACTCTGAAGTCAGGAACAATGGGTAGAACTGTAAATAAGAAGGTTGGTTGAATGCGAATGTGTATGTATTGAGCAGTTGGGTGTATGTGTCAGTCACTCAGCAATTGAACAGTTAGACCCTCAGAACACATGTACACCTGTGGCGGATTCATGCTGATGTATGGCAAAACCAATACAATATTGTAAAGTAATTAGCCTGCAAATAAAATAAATAAATTTAAATTAAATAAAACAATAAAAACTTCAAAAGTCTGTCATGCTTTTATAAAGCAAGACAGGAGATTTAGTCTCTTAATAGTTGATTCAGAGGGACTGCAGTGGGTAGCCTTTCCTTTCTTCAGGGGATCTTCCCAACCTGGGGATCAAACCCAGGTCTCCAGCACTGCAGGCAGATTCTTTACCAGCTGAGCCACCAGGGAAGCCCAAGAGTGCTGGAGTGGGGAGCCTATCCCTCTCCAGCACATCTTCCTGACCTAGGAGTTGAACCAGGGACTCCTGCATTGCAGACAGATTCTTAACCAGCTGAGCTATGAGGGACCCATTCTTAGGAACACTAGGCAAAAATGAGGCTAGACACAAAGCAATGCATGGAAGACACATACATTGATTGCAAGTCTGCTCCCACTTGGCTTCCAGAATCCTGGAAACAAAGTTTATGTTCCCCAGACACTCATCGCTGGGGAAAGTGACTGGTCCAAAGGAAGAGACTTAGGTTAGCAGTCATCTGTTAATATAAAGGTTAAGTTCTGTCTCCACCACCTTTCAGTAGAGCCCACAAGTGTACAAGATGTGCTCTATGCATTGCTCCACGGACACTTCTTAGTAAGACAGATAGACTTGAGAGATCGTAGGTGTAAATAAAATATAGATTTTAAATTAAAGCTCTTATGAAAGAGATCAAAACAAGTGTATATTATAAAAGGAACACCAAGGAAATAAAAATAATGTAAATAGCACAGAGAAATGCCTGGAAAAATATAATTATTCCTTTGTGAGAAAAAAAGATATTTAATCAATGAAACATACACAAAATGTTGCAAAAATGTTATAGAGCAAAGGAAAATTATCTTGAAGATTGAAAACACAGAAGCAAAAATTAACATGTGGATGCATGTGTATATACGTATATGTATGTGTGTGTGTGTGTGTATACTCAAAAGAATGATGCAATGTTAAAGTAAAGAAAACCTCTCAGAAAGTAAGTAGAAAAATATATATATAATAGGAAATAAAAGATACAATAGAAAATTAATACAGAAAATCTAATATCTGACTAAAGTAAGTTGCAGATAACAGACAAAATGGAAAGAAGGTATTTACTAAAGAAATAATTCAACAAGCGCTCATGGAATGCCCAGAATATCAAAATATAATCATTATAAGATTTCAGAACATGACAAATAAATCAAATATTGTTAAAGCTTCCAAGAAATATGAAATAGATCACATATAAAAGGACTGGGAATTAGAATGGCATTAGGCTTTCTAAAACCAATATTGGAATCTGCCAGACAGTAGTGTAGTATCTTAAAAATCCTGAAAGAAATTCATTTTACACCAGAATTCTATACAAAAACCATTATTTAATAACAATAACAATATTTTAGACATCCAGGGGATAACACAAAAACTTAATCATTTTGTACAGTTTTTAAGGAGAATGGAGGATATTTGAGGAACACATAGGCAAGAAATTGGCAATCCAACCTGAAAGAGGTGAAAGCAAGTGCCAGTATAACTGAGGAGTGTCTTAGGTCAAAAGCTGTGAGCAGCTTCCAGACCAGTAGTGCCGATTAGAGGAGGTGAATGGCCGCAAGGTCATGGCTGCAAGACAAGGGAAAGGAAAAGGAACCAATACGCCAGTGTTACCTGATGCATTTCAGTACATTGAGAAAAATGGTTGCGACTGAATTAGTGATAAAAACACAGAAAAGAAACCAATGCAAAAAAAAAAAAAAAGATTTCATTTTATATATGTGCCTATACACACACACACAGAATGCAAACACATAATCCTAACATGCTATGTACTTCAGCTGTGAACAATATTTATATTGTCATAATAATCTGAACTATAAATATAAATATAAAATTGATCTAAATATATTAGAACAATGGACGAAATAATTTTAACTGGCAGATCATGTTAGAATACAGAAGTCTTTCAGGGTATGACTTCAAATCAGCTAAACATTTTAATAAACAAATGAAACAGCATGCCCTTGTGTCCTAGGATAGAGACAAATATTTGAAAAAATCATGAAAAAAAGTTTAAAGAAGCTAACTCTGGGAAGAAGTGCAGTAGAAAACTTCTTTTTAAAACTTGAATTATTTTACTTTTTAAACTACATTTTGTTTAAATATTGTACACCAATAAAAGTAGGAGGAACTTGGGTGGAAAAACACATATAGAAAGGTCCAGAAGATAAAAATAGGATCATAATCAAACATTCTTGTGCTAAGATGGGAAAGGACAGAATTCCAAAAATAAGGGGCAAGGGGTAGGGGCAGCTCAACAGCAAGAAATGCTTCAGAGATTCAAGTCAGAGTAAAGACTGAGGAAAATTTATTGAATTTGACCTTAAAGGGCCATCGATAGCATCAAGAAGGGCTGCTTCAGAAAGTCACCTGAGATTGCTCCAGGTTCTGGCTGAGAAAGGTCTTGCAGGTAAATTAAGGATAAATCAGACCCTTCTACCCTGGGATAACTATTCATCTGATCAACTCAGCTGTGGTTAACCTCTACTGGGAATTTTTTGATCTTGTATGTAAACAAAAAGGAAGATAAGAATCGTTCTTTCTCAGGCCAGAGAGCTGCAGTTTCTCCCAAGGATCAACTCATCAACAACTGTTTATTGAGCTGCTCCTGTGCTTTGTGTTCTGGATGTAGGGGGGGAAAAAATAACACATAGTTTTTGCTCTCATGGAATATATGCTCTATTTAGAGAAGAAAGATACCATCGGACAAAATAAAAGACTATATATGGGCATGGAGAGTCAAACTATAAATGTATAATTTAGATTTCAGCTATTATAAAGGCTCATGAGAGCAAAATGGCAGGAAGCCTTACAGAGAAAGTCTAGGACTGAAATGAGACTTGATGGGATGATAAGAGGGAAAAGGTGATGAAAGACGAGAAAGAATTGCTGTGGGGTTTAAGTCAGTTGTGTTTCTCCAGGCACAAGCTCCAGTGTTCAGACCCCCTTTCTGAATGAATGACAGCCTCTCTTTCTGTTTCAGCTCTGGCACATAGTAGGAGGGAGAATTTGGACTAAGCCAGCTTCCCTAGGTCTCAATGACAGTGTCTTTGGTGATGGCCTTACGTGATGGCACCGAGGACCCTGTCCTATAGGGACACAGTATTTTTGAATTGTAAAACAGAGCAAGAAGGCAAGCAGGGCTGGAATGTGGGTTTGGGATGTCAGACTATGTGATTGCTACTCATCATTCACTTGATTCAATGGATTCACTCAGTTGATGCACGCATAATAGGTCAGGGTTTTAAGGGAAATAAGGCAGGCATTGTACCAACTAAGATAAACATTCTACAGCAAATCATGCAAGTAATGATTAATCAGGCCATTAACACAGCCCATCAGGGTGGCATCGTCTGCTGTCCATCTCCTTCAACGTCTCCTGTTCCAGAGCTCTGGCTGGGTCATCACTCAGACCTTCTCCCATTCCATGAACACGTTCCACTTCTTCTCTGTGCTCTTCTCTCTCTATTCCCATTCCTCTTCACTATTCCTCCTTCTCCAGATCTTAGTTAAAATGTCCACAACTCAGGGAAGCTTTTATTGAAATCCCAGTTAGGGTCAGGTTACCCTGCTATCATAGCATCTAATGATCCTCAGTTCAGTTCAGTTGCTCAGTCGTGTCTGACTCTTTGTGACCCCATGAACTGCAGCATGCCAGGCTTCCCTGTCCATCACCAACTCCCAGAGCTTGCTCAAACTCATGTCCATTGAGTCAGTGATGCCATCCAGCAATCCCATCCTCTGTTGTCCCCTTCTCCTTCTGCCTTCAATCTTTCCCAGCATCAGGGTCTTTTCCGATGAGTCAGTTCTTCGCATCAGGTGGCCAAAGTATTGCTGTTTCAGCTTCAGCATCAATCCTTCTAATGAATATCCAGGACTGATTTCATTTAGGATGGACTGGGTTGATCTCCTTGCAGTCCAAGGGACTCTCAAGAGTCTTCTCCAACACCACAGTTCAAAAGCATCTACTCTTCGAGCATCAATTCAATTCTATGTCTCTCTTCTATAGCAATATTTACAAGTGTAAAAAGGAATTAAATATGTGATTTAAGATCTGTGGTTCCTTGCTAAAATGTATGCCCCAAGAGCAGACATCTTTATATTTTATCATTGCAACCCTAAGACTTAGTATGAATATCTGCCCATAATAAGCTTTCAATGCACATTTTCTGAATGACTAGTCAGATGTACATAAAAGCTATTTTCAGGATGTTTCAGAATGCATGGGCAGCAATTTATCCTGATGAATCTCTAACTTCCTTTAACAACCTGTTAGAGATCCATCTTCTCCAGGTTTACTCAGCCATCTCTGCTTCTATTTTTATATGCTTGCAAGTTCTTAAAGTTATCTCACAAATGTCAGAGCCGAACCAAATTACATAATCTTTGTCCACTGTCACCAGGAACCAAGACTTTCCTTTTTCTTTATTTTTCAATTTACTTGTAAAATCAGGAGGTGAGGAGGAAGGCTACTCTAATATGGGCATTTATCGTAGTATAGAAATAACTACTAATTATGCTCTCTAAATGAACTTGACTTTATGGCTGGTGTCAGGTTTTGCTAAGTGCCCTGGGCCCAACAGAGACTAATTAGGCCTGAATTAAATATTAAAGCTTTCTGACACCCAGGTTTTGACAGTGACAGAGAGAAAAAAATCCTGTAACCTAATCTGCACCCAACAGGCATAATTTATGTTCACTTCTTATAACAAAAGAAAATCCAATTATATAGCTGGCAGGAAGATATATTTAAAGAAGTTAATGTAAAAAATTGCATAAACACACATGGAGTACATAAAATAACACAAAAAATATCAACAAATAGCTCTTGTTTGCCATCACCTACATCAAATGCCTGTTGCTTGTTCCCCTATAAACCTATGTTTGCACAGGAAATAGCTTTTTGCCTATTAATGTGTTTGATGTCATATAAAGGCAGGGAGTCAGCCATGGACCTTTGGCTGGCAAAACTATGATCATGCCATCTGACTCAGGAAAGGCCTATTGTGTGGAGGCCTTATTCACAATCCATCACAGGATCGCAGCTTTTTGTTCTTTCAGGTACTGAACCTGTTAAGGCGCAACCGGCTTTTCTCCTCGATGAGGCACAGCTGGGAAACATGGTCAGCATGCCAGTTCAGTCCCTAACCAGAGGCATGATCTTAGATGGGCCATAGAGCCCCCGGGGCCTTTTCTTGTCCTTTCCGTAACATGTGACCTGTCATGCTGGTGGCCCCCAGTTCTGGGTGTTGATGTAGCACCGTGGTTTTCAGCACCCACAGGAAGCAAAACTGAAAACAAATTGTACCTAGTGTCTGGATGATAAAACAAAACAAAACCCAGCATTTTACTAGTACACATATATTTTATAAGCCCGAATGTGTGCTGTTACTTGTTTTGAAGTCTCTTGGTGAGGGAAAAAGACCTGTTTTTAATATAATACTTCTATAATGGAAAAGTTCAAATATAAACAAAAATAGAACTGATGGCATAAGAAACCCCCAGGCACTCATTACTCAGATTCAATAAGTCAACTAATGGCTAGTTCTGCTTCATCTTTCCTCTTCCACAACCTCATTTTTTTTGGAAGCAGATACCCCTCTCTATATTATTTTGTCTGTAAACATTTCATATGTACATTCAAAATGTAAGGACTCTTTAAAAAAATGAGGACATCAAATTTAAAATTGTTGGCTCCTAAATGAAAAAATAATAGTTATTTTGACAAACAATACAGGAATGAGAAATTCTAACTGATCATTATTTGTGGGTCAACCTCAGAATCCTATTTGTTCTTAGTTAGATTTTTATGGTAGGATATGAGGTCCTGAGAACACTGAAAATACTTTCAAATAGAAGTCTTTCAGCAATGCACCTGGCAATATCAGAGAATCTTTTTCAACTGAGCCAGGTTAAGAAAAGAACTTGAATGCTACCTTTTAAAAATAAAACAAGTTAATTTAGCAGCCAATCATAGTTCTCTCATTTTGATAAAATGCAACTTAAACATTTGGGGTACATGTTGCTTATCATTCTTCTTGTTATTATAGTTTGCAATAGATTATTTTATGATTTTGAAAGAGATACTGTAGGACTCTGTGCAAAGTATGCCCTCAAAAAGGATTTATTGAAAGAAAAATGAACAGGTAAAAATGATATTTTAATCAAATATTTGTGAAACAGTGAGAGATCGGTTGAAAACTCAGAAATCAGTTCTTAAATCCACTGAAATCCTAGATGAGCACAAAGTCTTAGAACAGTGATATAGTTCAATAAATGTAAGATATTACATTATTATTATTTTATTACTTATGATTAAAGCTAGATTACTAGATATATAACCATCTTCTTCAGTTAGCTACTACCTATTAAATTTAGCAAAATTTGAAAATAAAGAGAAACTGTATTCAGGGGCAAAGCTAAAGAAGAAGTATACAACATTGTCTAAGAGGAAAAAAAAAATATAAGAATACTATACTGCAAATCAGGAGACCTGGGTTCCAGACCCTCCTTAGCTATCACTGACCTTAGTTATCTTGGATGATCATTTCCATCCATGAAGCTCTAGGAATACAATTAAATATTGAACAAAATAACTGTCTATGCTTCTTTCAGTTCTTACTTCTGTGGCTTATAACATATGGGCGGTGGGGACTAATTAAATAGGCCACAGGAAGGTACATTGTTTGGGAAATCATTTTTCAGTAGCATTGGGGCCTGTCTGAATATGTGGGGGCAACTTAGAGTTGGTGTTGGCCCATCTCTCCAAATTGGGCTGCCGCACTTGTGTTAAAAAAATAATTAGAATATGGGTAGTCCCAGGGTTCTTTTGAATCACACAGGAAGGAGGGCCTTTCTGAGTTTATTAGAAGGGAGTGTGATTCCCCTATGAAAGGGTGGTATAATCAATTTGGAGACTATTAGAACCCTTCATTCCCTGGTGTGAGTGCAACAGCCTTCAAAGCCAGACTTATTTATTTATTTTCCCATTTTCTTCTCCTGCCCCCTCCACTGAAGCACATTATGAAATTATGGAAAGCCATTTTCTATCCAAAGGCAGCTGGTTGCCACGGGTTACGAGAGCCTTATCTGTCCCCAGGGTGATTTTGCTGACTGAAGCCATTACAGGTGGGAGGGGCTGAAGAGAAGGAGGGAGAGGCAGGCAGGACCAAATCCTCCAGAGATGGGGCTCTTCTGAATGTGTTAGGATGCTGCCTCTGAGGCCCAAGGATCTCATACAGGCCTGGCATGGAATATGAACTTGTCTGAGGCAAGGGAGGTTGATGGAAACGGGGTGAATAAGTGTTCTGTAAAATGCTTGGAAATATATTTCAGACGATAAGAGGACTAAAAAGGTCACAGCATGTTGAAAGTCGGGAATCACCTCATTACAGACTGGATATCTCTCACCTTCTTTCTCCCTCTCTCCTCCCCTTCTCCACTCCAAATACTGTCTGTGCCTGCTGTTCCGTTGCTAAGTCGTCTGCAGCTCTTTGTGACTGTATGGCCTGTAGCATGGCCAGAATCCTTTGTCCACCATCCCTGGAGTTTGCTTAAATTCATGTCCATTGAGTGGGTGATGCCGTCTAACCATCTCATCCTCTGCTGCCCCTGTCTTCTTTTGCTTTCAGTCTTTCCAAGCATCAGGATCTTTTACAATGAGTCAACCTAATGCTGTTAAATACTGTTCTTTTAAAATAACAGCAAATCAGATTAATAAGTCAGTGTAGTTTTCTATTGGATATTGAATTTCTTCCACATTCTCCTACCCCCAGTAAGAGCTCATTCAATCTCTGTTTGAATTCCTAGACGGACAGGGAGCTCAATTCCTCTTAAGCTTAGTCATTCTATTATAAGTTTATCTGCATTAATATTGATAATGAAGTCTAATATTTATTTGGTAATTGCTACATCTTGGCCTCCAGACTAATTGCTCTTATTTTACCCTCATAACTAATTAATGAAATTGATATACCTATTTCTCAAATGAGAAAACTAAGGTTCAGGGCCATATATCAAAAAACTAGAGAGGTTTAAATTTGAATTAGTGTTTGAAGGATTCCAAAGTTCTGCTCTTTCAACTGTGCTAATATGCATATTGCATGCTTATGTCCTTCTTCTCTCTCTAAGGCTAAGCATCTCTATTACTCCAGTTTCGTGCCTTTATTCCCATCACTTTCCTGGTGACCTTCTGGGTCTTCTCCCTTTGCAAATATCATCCATATATTATCATTTCCTAAACCATTTATTTAGTCTAGGCTGTCTGGCCACCTAATAATGGAAAAGACTCTCTTCTAGTCTCCAATTTCTACTTCTATTAATTTATTCTGAAGTAAATATATTTTTTCTGGTCTCCACATGTACTATATTCCTGAAACACTTTGAGCCAGCTGAAAGCCTCAAGCCTATTTCACCCCTGCTGAGTTTAACTTATGTTCTTCTATCTTCTGTATTTTTAAGTGAATTGTGGCAGGTGTTTACATTTCTTCATGTGAAATTTCATCTGGTTAGTTTTCTCATTCCAGGTAATAGAAACCTCTTTACATACTAATCTTTTCATGCAACATATTTGATTTGACCAACAACCTATGACTCATTCCCTATCATAAATTAAAATAGTATGATCATTATCAAGAATGTAGACAAAGATGGACCCTCTTGTACAGAAATCAACAATTGATATCAGATTACTTAGTAAAAGGATATTGGAACAGGACACAAAAGGAAGATGTGCTTTTGGGAAAAGACTGGCTAAAAATGGCATCAGTGTCTAGCTACATGGTTGCTAGTGGCAAGTAGGGTAGAGGAAGTTATTCTGTGCTAAGAACCAAAGCTAAAAACATGAAAGCCTCTACGGACACTGGTTCTCTTTACACTAACGCTGAGAGTGCTTTTTAAATTACTTCAGAAATCAGACAAACATTAATTCAGTTAGCAAAGAACTAATAGCCCCTACCAGGTATCAAAAAATGTCTTTTTTAAAAAATAATTTATTCCACAAATCTCTGTCCTTATAGTTGTTGCCCTCATGGAGCTTACAGAGCAGTGAGGGGTAAAAAGAAAATTCACAAACTAATTGCGATTAGAACTATAAAGAAGATAATTGAGTTTTGAATAGGTGGAATAATTTAGATTAATAATTTCAGAATGCTTCTCTAAAGGAATAACTTTTAAAATAGACCTGAAGGATCTATAGTTTTATTTGGGTAAAGAATACAGAAAAAAAACATTGCTTCTGGTAGAAACATTGCTTTGAGAGAAAAAAGGAAAGTTTAGGGAACTAAAAGAGAAAAAAAATAGCTGAAGAGCAATGAGCAAGGAGGCTGGTGAGCTGTAAGGTGTGAAATGCAGATAGGAGTAGGTCACACAAGGGCTTTGCATAAGAAGCTTGCATATTATTCTAAATCTAATTAGAGTCTATAGAAGGGTTTAAGATAAAGATAACTTAATTAGATTTGTATTTAAAGAAGATAGATTGGCTGTGATGTAGAAATAAAGTGAAGGAAGTCAGGAATGAAAATAAGTAGACCAGTTAAGGAGTGCTGCAGGGTCGAGATCAAGGGAGTCGTGGTAATAGCTTATATTTGAGTAGTACCATTGAAAAGGGGAGCAATATTGAGGCTCTTTTCAGGTAGGTTGCATGGGACTTGGTTTTGAATGTGGAGTAAATGGTAAGTAAGCAACACATCAAAAATTATAAAATTCCAGTCCCAGGGTTTTTCCTTAGAGAATGTATAGCCTTCAGGAAGATCAGACACTGAAAGTGCAAGTCACTCAGTCATGTCTGACTCCTTGTGACACCATGGACTGTAGCCCACCAGGCTCTTCTGTCCATGGAATTCTCCAGGCAAGAATACAGGAGTGGGTGTCATTCTCTCCTCCAGTGGATCTGCCTGACCCAGGAATCGGACCCAGATCTCCTGCATTGCTGGCAGATTCTTTAATATCTGAGCCAACAGGGAAGCCAGATATACACACAGATAGGAGAGACATATCTCAAGAGGTTGGGGGACACAGAAGGAGCCCACTTTGTACTGGAGGATCTCAAGGAAGACTTCACAGGGGCGGTGGCATTTGAAGCATGTCTTAACATAGGGGCTACATTTCAGGATGCAGAGATGGAAAAGTAAACACCATTATAACTATGCAGATATGTGAGTAATTTCATCTCTACAGAGTTTTATGTAGTTATGCATTTGGCACAATATACTAAATGCCTACAATATATGTCAAGAAGGTTATACAATTCTAAAAAGATTTTTTTGATGTGGACCATTTTAAAGTCTTTACTGAATTTATTTACAATACTGCTTCTGTTTTATGCTTTGGTCTTTTGCCTGCAAGGCCTGGGCCTCGTAGCTCCCTAACCAGGAACTGAACCAGCACCCCCTGATTGGAAGGTGAAGTCTTAACCTCTGGATAACCAGAGAAGCCCCAAGAATTGTATACATTCTAATGCAACATTTAATGTAGAAGTAGACATTCATTTTTACCCATTTATAGAAAAAGGAAGTTATAGAATAATTAAGGTACTCAATAGTACACAAGTATATACATAATTGAGCCTGTTCTGAACTTAAATCTGTATTTAAAAAAATTAAATTCATAACTATAACATCTATCCCTCAATACTCTATGCCTTATTTTTTCATAATACTTATACTATCTAATGTAATACATATTTAAAAAAAATTATCATCCTCTACCACTAGAATATTAAGCCCTTGAAAGGTCAACACTTTCCTGTTTTGTTCACCCCCCAATCCTCAGCACTTGGGTGAAGACTACACTCAAATGATTCAGTAAGAGGAACAAATCTGAAACCTGGATGATTCTAAACCCGTTTTCCTCTCACTAACCAAGATCTGCTATCAAATAGGAGTATATCAGTTTTTAATGTTATTGATCTATTTTTACCAACTGAATCCATATTTGATATTATCTTACTTTCTTTTTATTACCCACCAGTCAGTCAAAAATAATTTATTGACCCAAGTGCTAGGTTCTCCAGGTGACTATGAAGATATACAAGACAGACTATGCCTTCGGGAAGCATGTGATATATTTGAAGACACATGACATAATCCTTTGAAAGGTTAAATAATACTAACACAGTGATATAATCAATATCCCAAGACTGCATTAAGACAAAATTGAAGTGCCAAAAACAACAATAAGGATAATAAATATTATGGCAGATAAGAAGACATTATTGAGGATTGAGTTGATCTATTTTGGTTTCATAGAGGAAAATAGCTTTGACCAAGTTATTAAAGATAGGTAAGATTTCCTTAGGTAAGGAAAAAATATGAGGATGATCCAGGCAGGAGCCAAGTAGAAGCAGAAACATATAGATGAACCTAAATAAATTAGAGGGACAGTACACAGATAAGGCTGGCTGGACCAGGGAATGGCAACTATTTGAATTTCTGGGATACTATGCCCGAAACTGGAATTAATTCAATGAGGTTTCAAAACATATCTTGATATTAAGCCATGACTTAAGATGACTGATAAGTTTACTTTTGAATCCTTCACGATGGCAAGGTAGGTGAATATAAACACCTCAGTGTCATGCATGAAGGGCTATGGGGCAGGTGTTGCCATGGAAGCGTACAGTCACAGGTCAGAAAGATCCCCTGTTCTGTTACCAACATGTAGAGAAGGATCTGCTGGAAACATAACTGGTTTGAATCTTAGGGCAAAGACCTTGCTGCCTTGCTACTCCAGAGTGCAGTGGCAAGGACAGCGTTGAAGGAGAGCTCCTTGCCAGGCTTTCTGGGGCATGTGCCAGCTGTGTAGGAACTTGTTGAGAAAGGCAGCCTCCAGAACCCACCTCCTTTATAAACTTCAGATTTGACTTATGGGCCAAAACGGGTCCCCTGGTCCCTGGTGAAGTTGGAATCAGACGTCTGTTTCTAAGCAACCTAAGTCTTCAGGGACAGTCTCCAAAGCAATCTCTCTCACCAGCTCATTGATGAATTGAGCATCTCAAATATGCTCTATTGATTTAGAAGAATGAGCACTGACTAATTCGTTTATTTATTCAAAAATGTGTATGTGGTACCTTAGTTTAAAAGCAGTATCAGTACAGAAGTTCCCTGGTGGTCCATTAATTAAGAGTCCGAGTTTTCACTGCCAAAGGCCTGGGTTCACTCTCTGGTGGGGGAACTAAGATCCCGTAAGCCATGCAGCCAAAACAAATAAATGAGTAAATGAAAGCACTGGAACTACTATGTGCCAGCACTAACCTAGACGTTCGTTGCACATCAGTGAGTAAGACAGAGCCCCTGCTCAGGGAGGATGATGCTGTGATGAGGACTGTGAGAGGACCAGGCACTGGACGCTGCAGGAAGCCAGGGGAGGTCCACCCAAAGGATGGCGAGGTCTAAACTAAAACACAGAGATGAGCCGGGGGTGGGGGGACACTAGGGAGTCCAGGCTCTCCAGACAAAGAAATTGGCCAGAGCAAAGATGTAGAGTGTGTGTGTGTGTGTGCACGCTCAGTTGCTTTAATCGTGTCCAACTCTTTGTAGCCTGCCAGCTCTTCTGTCCATGGGATTTTCCAGGCAATGATACCGGAGTGGGCTGCCATTCTCTCCTCCAGGGGAGCTTCCCGACCCAGGGATCGAACCCACATCTGCTGCATCCCCTGCACTGCAGGAGGGTTCTGCAATCCTGAGGAGCCCGAGCCACTGAGGAGCCCGAGCAGAGGTGCAGAGATGAGGAAAAACAGAGCCTGCAAGTGGTTCTCTGCGGCAAGAGCATAGGGAGAGATGGAGAAGCAGACAGGGCCCAGATCAGCAGTTTTCCGGTCATGTTAAGGGATCTGACCATTGTCTAACCATTTAAGGCTTTTTATAAGGGGGACAGAATGGGCAGATCACGTTTGTAAAGGGTCTGCCTAACAGCACTCTGCTAAAAATATAACATGAACCACAAATACAAGCTACAAACGTTACATTTAAATTTTCTAGTGGCCACATTTTTTAAATAAAAGAAAAGTTGAAAATAATCTTAGAAATATATTTGACTTAATACCATGTATCTAGAAAAAAATGTATAGTTTCAACATGAAATCAATACAAACATTGTTAAGGTAGAATTTTATATTATTTTATTTGTACTAAGGCTTTGGCAGCCACTGTGTATTTTATACTCACAGCACATCGCCAATTGAACGCACCACATTTCAAGTGCTCAATAGTCACACGTGGCTAGATGTTATCCACCACCCTCCATACAGTGCAGGCCTAGAAAGTAGTGGATAGTAAAGAATTTGGCATAAAGAATGACAGAAGTCAGGGTAAAGAAAATTTGAAGGGATTTTAAACTTAATGCTTATTGCAGGACAAACTCCAACATGGGCGGGTCCACGTTTAATTGATTCCTGGCCAAAGACCCAGATAGGATGAAGCTTAGCTGTTGTATAAACCTAAGAAATGGACAGGGACAGATACCAGCAAGGGGCAAAAGATTTTTTTTTTTAATGTTTAAATGCTAAATATGTGTAAGTCATGCAACGAAATTATAACCAGATGACCCCAATCTATGCAGATATATAT
>SJXQ01009393.1:0-98201 GCA_006408695.1 Aepyceros melampus
CTACTTTGCCAACAAGTTTCCGTCTAGTCAAAGCTATGGTTTTTCCAGTTGTCATATATGGATGTGAGAGTTGGACTATAAAGAAAGCTGAGCGCCAAAGAATTGACACTTTTGAACTGTGGTGTTGAAGACTCTTGAGAGTTCCTTGGACTGCAAGGTGATCAAACCAGTCAATTCTAAAGGAAATCAGTCCTGAATATTCATTGAAAGGACTGATGCTGAAGTTGAAGCTCCAATACTTTGGCCACCTGATGCTTAGAACTGTTCGGAAAAGACCCTGATGCTGGGAAAAGACTGAAGGCAGGAGAAGAAGGGGATGACAGAGGATGAGATGGTTGGATGGCATTAATGATACAATGGACATGAGTTTGAGCAAGCTCTGGGAGTTGGTGATGGACAGCGGGCCTGGCATGGTGCAGTCCATGGGGTCGAAAAGAGTTGAACACGACTGAGTGACTGAACTGAACTAAACTGATGGAGGTGACATCTTGCAAGGGCATGTACCTTGGTCAGATCCTCTCTATCCTTCTTTTTATCACTCCATGGTCTCTGGAATCTACCAAAACATTCTGGTCAACCACTTTGATCTTTGCTAAGTATGAAAAAAAAAAAAGGGTGAAGCACCCACAGTGATTTCCAAGCTGATTCTGAAGGTTTAGGACACACAGGAAATCTTCATTTGACACAAAAATCACACAATTTAAGTTTAGACTATTTTAGTCTTGCAGTGGGTTCCTTCTACAGGGTTGAAAAAAATTGTGCTTCTGATGCTTTTCCCTCTAAGTCAAACCCATTCTATTATCTTAACTGATTCACTTGGAATTCCCTTCTCTATGAAAAATTCTATCAAACACAACCTCACAGAATTAGAGATTCCACAGTGTGTAAGTTTCCCAAAGGATAAGTCCTTTGTTCAGTGCCATTTTCTCAGCTTCCATCACAGTGTCTGGCACCTCATAAATACTCAGTAAACAGTTATAAAACGATTGACCAAGTAAATGAATACTTGAAAATCACCCAATATTTTTCAAACTGCCAGTGTATCCCCTTTACTAGGTCTTTAAATCATCTTAATGATCATGACAACCATAATTTATTTTTAAAAATGAAATAGAATATTAATTATCAGGATGCATCAAATGTTGAATGGGTGAAATTCGGTGGAAAAACATTTTAAGATGTATTCAAATACACTCATTGGTATTGTGGGTATTACTGTGGTCAGAGTCAAAAAACTTGGAAAGTGATTAACACCACCCAGCCCCTCATTTTACTGATGCGAAATCCCCAGGTCAAAAGAGATTAAGGAAACATAGGTGAATGACTGGTTACTAATTGGGTATTTCTTACACTTAATCCCAATCCTTGCACAGCTGGGAAAGATATTCCTCCTTTAGCATATGAGGGATCATTGATTCTGGCATCCTGTTTTTGAGACCTCTCTGCCTTGTTATTTCACAGGATGGAGAAAGAGATGTGTTAGAGTGATGGGACGGTAATGTTGATTACAGGTTTGAATTCCAAATGCAGACAGGGCGTGAATCTGCTAATCCAATAAATGGTAGCCTTGAACGTGGGGAGATGTCTTTGGTTCCTCCTCTCCCACTCAACATCTCGATCCATTCTTCATCCTTCTCTCCTCTCACATGTGCAGCGTGGAACAGAATGTACACAACGTGGAACAGAACGTGAGCAGCCTGAGATGGAAAGTAACAAGCCGTGTTGAGAGTGCTGAGAGCCGCGTTCACGTCCTCCCTAAGTCATGAATATTTCTATGAACTTGGACAACTTCCATGAGTTTTTTTTCCCCTTACATGTGTTTTTGGTTTTTTTCATCTCTACATTGAGAAGGCTGGGCCAGAATTAGTGATCATTAATTGCTTTGAAAACCTAGCGAAAGCTGTCCTGCCTTCCCCAAAAGCACATACTCACAGGTAAAGATTTCAGCTATGACTTTATGGAGTTAGGGAGCCTCAGTGGGTCTCGGGTCTAGAGCTGTCCCCTCTCTGAAATCTTACATAAGGAGGAGTCCGTATCATAGCTCCCTGGAAGCAGAATGATGTGTTGGTTCAAAGTATTGGCTGTAGAAAGCTCTTCAGGACAGTCAACAAATGAATTGCAGAGAAGGGGACAAAAAGTAAAGTGGAAGGGAAACCAATAGATTAAAAGTCTTCAGTAATCAGTCAACCAGCTGCAATGTGTAGGCCTTGTTGAGATTCTAATGTAAACAAATGCACTTTAAAAATCATGATGCCATTAATGTGACTGCTGCGAATTTGAACATGAGAATGTTAAGGAATTGTTCTTCAATATTTTAGAAATGATCGGTATGGTGGTTTTGCAAGAATGTCTTCATCTTCTCTAAAAACTTTTAGAGATACATACCCAAGTATGTATGATGGAGAAAACGATAACATGTCTGGTATTTGCTTTAAAATAATACGAGAAGTGAGTCAGGGTAGATGAAGCCAGATTGCCCATTAGTTGACCTTTGTTGACATGATTAAACACTTCACTAAATACTTCTGTCTACTTTTGAATATATTGAAATTTTCTAAAATATTAAAATTTTTTTAAAAGTATGGACTCTGGAGCCAGATGGCCTGGAGCTGGGCCCTGATTCTACCACTTACCAGCTCTGAGACCTGTGGGAAGTACCCAGTGACTGCCAGTGACTGGGGGACTCTTCTGAATGATCTGTTTGAAGAGAAACAGGGAACTGGAAAAATGATGGACTATCAACTGAAGACAGAGAAAGGGGCAAGTGTGTTAGGCATTTTAAAGCCTGTGTAACATTTAGGAAGCTTGGTAGCTATCACTTAAGTCTTTCTTTCCGCTTTCCTCTTGGACTCTCCAAACTCTCAAAAAGCATCTCATAGATACACAAAGACACACAGACACACATAGACAGATGCACACAGAACAGACACAGACATACACACAAACACCTACACACCCCACATCCCTTTAGCAGGTAGGAGGGACTCCGAACTCTGAGTCTGGGTTACGGAAAGGCACCGTTTCCCCTGCGTGCTGTGGAGCAGGCTGGGGATCAGTGTTTCCCTCGGCGCCCTGGACCTGTGTCCGGGTCCGTGGTCACCACCTCCTTTTGACACCACGGGGACGGAGAGCAGACTGTGACTTTGCAGCCGTGGCAGATGGACGGGTGGCTGTGGGAGATGAGAAGAGGCCAGGACCCCAGAGGGAACTCGCCAAGGTGGCCCAGATGACCCGGCTTCACCGGGCTGGGGTCAGATGCGTGGGAACTGCTTTAGCGGCACTAGGACCGGCTGTTCGGAATGTCTTCTCTGTATTTATCCTCCCACCACGCGCGTGATAAGCTTCCCGGAATATCTCCACTGAGTTTACACGTGAGACCACAGATCTGCGCCTTCCTTTAGTGGGTGTGGGTGGCGAGGGGGGGTTCTCCGTGTTCTCGTCTCCCCCCAGCCCCTCTCGAGCCTGCTGAGCTGAGATATCCACGCCATTGGGCAGCTGGACTGTGTCAGCTGATGGAGGTAAAAGCTGAGATCACCCGGAATAGGTGTTAACATCCTAAGGCAGCCATCACACAGCAGCAGAACCGAGGTGCTTAGAACCACACATTATGCTCCGACCTTTCTGGAGGCCGGAAGTCAGACATCGCGGTCCCGGCAGGGTCACCCCTCCGCTCCTGGCCTCTGGGTGTTCTCACCACCGCTCCAGCCTCGGCCTCCGTCATCTCCGCTGTTCTTCCCGCGCGTCTCTGTGCGCCGTCCCGGGGGCCTTGCATCCTCACCTTCTCTCCGGGCCTCTCTCTTCTGTAAGGACATCGGTCACACTGGGCTAAGGGGTCCCTCTACTTCATTATCATCTCCCAGTCACTTACATCTGCAGCTCTCATTTCCAAAGGCGGTCGCTTTCTGAGATCCTGGGGATTAGGACGTCAACATATCTTTGGGGGAGACATAATTCAAGCTGTAATAGATGTGAATCAGAAGTAAAAATGAAGAGGCGGATAAACTGGGGGATTGGGGTTGACATATACATGTGCTAAGTCACTTCAGTCATGTCCGACTCTGTGCGATCCCACAGACGGCAGCCCATGGGGCTCCCCCATCCCTGGGATTCTCCAGGCAAGAACACTGGAGTGGGTTGCCATTTCCTTCTCCAAGCAAGAAAGTGAAAAGTGAAAGTGAAGTCGCTCAGTTGTGTCCGACTCTTAGTGACCCCATGGACCGCAGCCTACCAGGCTCCTCTGTCCATGGGATTTTCCAGGCAAGAGCACTAGAGTGGGGTGCCATCACCTACTCCAGACATATACATACTACTAGATATAAAATAGATAACTAATAAGGACCAGGGCTTCCCTGGTGGTTCAGCTGGTAAAGAATATGCCTGCAATGTGGGAGACCTGAATTCAATCCCTGGGTTGGGAAGTTTCCCCTGGAGAAAGGAAAGGCTACCCACTCCAGTATTCTGACCTGGAGAATTCCACAGACTGTATAGTCCGTGGGGTCGCAAAGAGTCGGACACGACTGTGACTTCCACTAAGGACCTATTATATAGCACAGGGGAGCTCGACTCAGTACTCTGTAATGGCCTATATGGGAAAAGAACCTAAAAGCAAGTGGATATATGTTAACTGATTCACTTTGCTGTGTTCCTGAAATTAACACAACATAAATCAGTTCAGTTCAGTTCAGTTCAGCTGCTCAGTCAGTGTTCGACTCTTTGCAACCCCATGAATCACAGCACACCAGGCCTCCCTGTCCATCACCAGCTCCTGGAGTTCACTCAAACTCATGTCCATCGAGTCGGTGATGCCATCCAGCCATCTCATCCTCTGTCGTCCCCTTCTCCTCCTGCCCCCAGTCCCTTCCAGCATCAGTCTTTTCCAATGAGTCAACTCTTCGCATCAGGGGCCAAAATATTGGAGTTTCAGCTTTAGCATCATTCCTTCCAAAGAAATCCCAGGACTGATCCAACTATATGCCAATAAAAAAAGAAGCAATAAATGAGTGAGTGGAGCAGTGGGGTTTCCTCCACAGGCTGAGAACCTGGGAACCACATACATTAAAGGATCAGGCTTCCTGCCTGTCAGGGTGGGTCTGAGCACTGCAGAAAGTTTCTCCACCGATGCCTGTCACGGTCTGTGATGTGCAGAGGGTGGAAGGAGGAACTCTCACCAAAACACCCGCAGAACCGTGGGGCAATGACACACATCTTAGTCTGTGATGGGTGGAGATCAACTGCTCTCCAGGGGAGTGAGCTTCCACTCTGGTGAGAAATTTCAGGAGCCCACGCGGAGGGTGGGTGGGTTTAGATAGAATCCACAGCCCCTTGTTCAGGGGGGAGTGATAGAAATCATAATGGTTACAACAACAATCCCCACTTGCACTGATTGAGCACAAAGTTTATGCTGTTTCCTCCCTCCTACAGCAAAATTAGTCAAATTCTGGGCTCATTTGTTCTTGATTGAAAAAAAAATGCTGAATGGAGATGTTTGCTATTAAGTTGCCTTTAAGAAACTGTTTCGGAGAAGGCAATGGCAACCCACTCCAGTACTCTTGCTTGGAAAATTCCATGGACTGAGGAGCCTGGTAGGCTGCAGTCATGGGGTCACTAAGAGTCAGACACGACTGAATGTCTTCACTTTCATTTTCATTTTCATGCATTGAAGAAGGAAATGGCAACCCACTCCAGTGCTCTTGCCTGGAGAATCCCAGGGAGGGGGAGCCTCGTGGGCTGCCGTCTGTGGGGTTGCACAGAGTCGGACACGACTGAAGTGACTTAGCAGCAGCAGCAAGAAACTGTTTTAGCCAGATTGGTGCTCTGAGTGACCTGAGGACTAGGGTATTTTTAACAGGTCCTGAAGTCGAGGATGATCCAGTAGATGTTGGGAATTTGATCTCTGGTTCCTCTAGTCCCAGTAGTCATATATAGATGCGAGTGTTGGACTATAAAGAAAGCTGAGCGCCCAAGAATTGATGTTTTTGAACTGTGGTGTTAGAGAAGACTATTGAGAGTCCCTTGGACTGCAAGGAGATCCAACCAGTCAACCCTAAAGGAAATCAGTCCTGAATATTCATTGGAAGGACTGATGCTGAAGTTGAAACTCCAATACTTTGGCCACCTGATGTGAAGAACTGACTCCTTGGAAAAGACCTTGATGGGAAAGATTGATGGTGGTAGGAGAAGGGGACGGCAGAGGATGAGGTGGTTGGATGGCATCACTGACTGGATGGACATGAGTTTGAGTAAGCTCTGGAAGCTGGTGATGGATAGGGAAGCCTGGAGTACTGCAGTCCATGGGGTCGCAAAGAGTCAGACACGACTGAGCGACTGAACTGAAGTTGAGGAAAGCGTCACAGGAGAAGCACAGGGAATTGACGTGAGCAGGCCCAGTTGTTCTTTGAGCTGCCTGCAGTCCTTGGAGGTTACCCAGGTGGTTACAGCCTCTGAGACTCATGTGACCAGGTCTGCAGGGGATTCTAGCACAAAGAATATTTAAGAATCTCACTATTGGTGGCAGCCTGGATGGGAAGGGAGTTCAGGGGAGAAGGGATGCATGTATATGCATGGCTGAGTCCCTTCACTGTTCACCTGAAACTATCACAATATTGTTAATCGGCTAGACCCCAATACAAAATAAAAAGTTTAAATTAAAAAAAAAATTTTTTTTAAGAAAAGAATCTCACCATTGGTATTATACCAATAATCACAGCCTAGTGACTTTTCTTGACCAAAGTGTCCAGAAATGAAATATGAACTGCCTTTACTTCATTTATCATGAAAAAAAAAAAAATCCTCATGACATTTCCCTTTCAATTTTATACTTTTTCCAGTTCACCCAACTGGCAACAAGAAAGTTAGACCAAAGGGCCTTTTACATTCACTTTATTTTTGTGCCCAAGAATATGGACTCTGGATCAAAGGCCTGAGTTTCTATGAGATGCTATTACTTAACATTCTGGGGAAACAGTCTGGGGAAATTTTTACTTAATCTGCCAGTTTTCTCATTTATAAAGTAGGGACCATAATGTACCTACCTCCCAGATTATATGAGGGTTAAAGGAAAGAATTTAAGCAAACAGCTGATTGAAGGACTTGGCGCAGGGTGAGCACTATATAATGTAAACTGTTCAAGTTATTATTATTCCTTATTTGCAGACTCTGCCCTGGACGTTTCATTGCACTTCTACCTGGAGGATTACCCAGAGTGGGGGAGACCTCTGTACAAACCAGAGTCCGTAGAACTTAAGGAAATGTCAAAGCCTGTCTGGGAATGGAGGTCAGTATTCTAGGCGCTAAAAAATGGCAGGAAATTTGGGAAGAAACCTGTGAGCACGAGAGTGTGTCCACAGGAAAGCAGTCTATTGAGCCAGGCCCACAAGTGGGATAACTTAATGATAACCTGGTTTTGTGTTACCATTGACAAGCCACAGAATCTGCTCCGTGTTCTGCCAGCAAAGCTCATATGCAATTAGCAATGAGTCCACATAGATAAATGGCTCCTCTACAATTTTGTCAGATAGGATTCTCCCCTGGTATTCTCCAACCTGAAATCACAGTAGAAGACCAAGTCCTAACATGGCCCTCACATTCTGTCCTCACACGATGACTCCTCCAACCTCCCTATTCATACAGGTTCTCAGGTCCTTGCAATTCTTCCCTCTGCCGGAGAATAAAACACAGCTATCTCCCTCCTCTTTCTGTAGTCTTCCCTGATCCCATTTAAAGCTGCACACTTACCCTATCCCTCTGCCTCCTCCTGCCTTGCTTTCTCCTTGGCACCATCATCTTCTAACACATTAGCTACTTTTTTAATGGCCACACAGCTTGTGGGGATCTTAGTTCCCTGACCAGCAATTGATCCTGTGCCCTTGGCGCTAAAAGTGCAGAGTCCTAACCACTAGGCCACGAGGGAATTCATGGCTTGTTGTCTTCCCTGGTGGCTCAGACAGTAAAGAATCTGCCTGAAACGCAAAAGACTGGGGTTCCAAACCTGGGTGGGGAAGAATCCCTGGAGAAGGGAATGGCTACCCATTCCAGCATTCTTGCAGGGAGAATTCCATGGACAGGGAAGCCCGGCAGGTTACAGTCCATGGGGTCACATAGAGTCGGACACAACTGAGTGACTAACACTCCGCTTCGCTGAGTGTAAGTCTCCATCGGGGCTGGAATTTGTTTTGCCCATGGCTGCATCCTGGTGCCTAGATCAGGGCCTGGCTTCTGCAGGCTCAGTGTTTGTGGAGTAACTGCCATTGAACCAGGACGTTCCACAGGATGGCTCTGCCTCTCGCCAAAGCCTTTCTAGCAGAGGACTCTCTGAGGGCATGATTCCCATTTCAGAGTTCTTTCAACGAGAGCTAATGTATCCTTGGCTTTATGTTATGAGCCAGTATCCCAGCCACAGTGCCATCACAAATGTCAGAAGAGAGTGTCACATGACTGAGAGCTGAGCCAGCCTGTTGATTTTTTTGTACTTTATGAACCCAAGTATTAGATTGCCCAGGAGTTCCTAATTTCCAGCTTTCAGGAAGTTCTATATTACACTGCTCATTAACTTATTGACAACATTTTGACATGACTTATCCTTACTCAGAAAGGATTCATTTTAACGATGGGCCAATGAAGTACCTTTTTTCTCTATTTTCTGGCATTTTCATTAAAAAATTTTTTTATTAAGGTTTTTTTTTTTTTTTTTTTTTGGCTGTGCTGGGTCTTCTTATGGTGTAAAGGATTAGTTGCTCCACAACTTGTGGGATCCTAGTTCCCCGACCAGGAATCAAGCCTGCGTCCCCTGCATTGGAAGGCAGATTCTTACCCACTGGACCACCAGAGAAATCCCTGGCATTTTCTTTAAAAAGCATGTTATTTTAAAATGAGAAATAACCAATGATTTTGGGATTGGGTGGGGATTCCTACTGAGTGTGCATACCTCTTTTATGAGGCAAAGACTTGCCTGAATTTCTTATCTGGCCTCTGATCAATTTCTATTGATTAAGGAGGCAAAGAAGTCTGGTTGGCAACACAGCCTCTAGTCAGAGAATGCTATTTTCTTCCTATTATTGTGATAAAAGAATCACCTTTTTCATGGCTATTTAAATCTAATAGTTAGGCCACAGAATCCTTTGGCTTTGGGTGACACATTTCAAACCATAGTTACTTATTATGATATAAATGCTCCCCAGGTGGTACTAGTGGTAAACAATCCGCCTGCCAGTGCAGGAGACATAAGAGATGTGGGTTTTATCCCTGGGTTGGGAAGATCCTCTGGAGTAGGAAATGGCCACTCCAGTATTCTTGCCCGGAAAATTCTATTTTTCAGGCAGAGAAGCCTGGTGGGCTACAGTCCAAGAGGCCACAAAGGATCTGACACGACTGAGTGACTCGAGCACACACAGTATGCTGCTGCTAAGTCGCTTCAGTCGTGTCCAACTCTGTGCGACCCCATAGACAGCAGCCCACCAGGCTCCCCCGTCCCTGGGATTCTCCAGGCAAGAACACTGGAGTGGGTTGCCGTTGCCTTCTCCAATGCAGGAAAGTGAAAAGCGAAAGTGAAGTCACTCAGTCGTGTCCAACTCTTCGAGACCCCATGGACTGCAGCCCACCAGGCTCCTCTGCCCATGGGGTTTTCCAGGCAAGAGCACTGGAGTGGGGTGCCATTGCCCTCTCCACACACAGTATACAATAGTGTAATTCATAATTTTTAGGTTTCAAAAAATGTAATCCATCAATTCAAAAGTTGGAATATTTAACACCATTGTTCATGAGATCAGAAATATTTATTCAATTAGATTGAAATCCTCAGAAAAATCAACTCCATAGCTTTTGAGGGGAGGGAGGTGCAATCTGATTTACTACCAAGTGGGGATTTGGGGAGGGGCAGGCAGTTTGGGAGTTTGGGTAGGGAGATTTCTTTTTTTAAGCTTTTATATTTTCCTACTTCTGGGTGGCTACAAAGTGTCCTGGTCTCCTAATGTTTGTCTAGATAAACCTTTTCTTTAAGACAGACCTTGTCAAAGACACAAGGTAGCTGTAGAGAGTACAAGCACCCATTTACAATATGTTTAATGGTCATTTGTGTAAGTCGTTTTATATAAACAGAAAATAGTTCTATGTTTTCTTTGCCAAGTGATCAAGCGAAACACTAGGACCAACGCTATCAGGCTGAGGCTTTGGGGACAACGGCCGTACCTACTCTGAATAAGACTTGAGCGCCATCTGGAGGACTCACGTGAAACTACAACACGGCAACGGAAGACTAATGTTTTCAAGCAACCCGGTACAATTGGGGAACTGATGGACAGCAGAGGCAGGAAAGAACTGCCTCCATTCCGTGGTTTGAGCTCCTACTATTTCAAGCTTCCATCGGAGGATTGAGAGTAGTGTTACTGAGTGAGGTACTTTCAGCCGAGGTGGGAGATGAAACCATAACATCTGAAGAGCAGTAACATTAGCTTCGTAGTAAATACAGGTCAGGAAGTGTTTGCAAGAGGGAATCAGGCAAATAGTTCCCCAATTTGTGGCATCTTGCTATCCCCTCTCCTTATGTTGAGGAGAGGGGTACACACAATATCCACTTTATTCCCAATATATCACTGACTGATAGTTAAGTTTTTTAAGGGGCATTTACATTTTAATTGATTGAAAGTCTTAGTAAAAAAAAGAAAAAAGAGACAGAGAGAGAGATAATAGCAGAATTTCCAGTAGATGTCAACTGTTGGCTTCGGTAGAGTAAGAAGAACCATCTCCTTTATTAAATACTAATTATGCCTTTTAAACAAACAAGGTCGCTTCCTTACTGATTCAGTCATTTTAATAAAATTGTTTTAAAAGGAGTATCTAACCCTTAAGAGTCTGAATAGTGAAAAACGCCTGCATTTCCCGTTTCTGTATTTCTCCTGAGATACTGGAATTTCTGAGATAGTAGTCTCCTACCTCAATGCTTTTCAGATATCTCTGGTGAAAAAATACTTTTTCTTTTTAAATTTCCAATCACTTGGTGGACCAATGCTTGGGTAAATTAAAATCAAAATGTTATGAATTTTAAGTTCATATCTAAAAACTTAGTGTCGCTCTGTATTTGTCACAGACTGTTTCATGTGCAGACTGGCATTGGTCTGCAGATGGCATAGAGAATCACCCCTCTAGTCTCTCTTTAAAAATACTTGCATTTGGCCTAAAGATCTCTGTCCACCACGGCCACCATGGTTACATTCAAGAGCTTGACTTACACTTTTCTTTCAACTTTTACAAGAGAGTCTCCAAATCCATAATATGAACATTTCAGATGCTTTCTCATCTCCATTTTAAACTGACCCTCTACCTGCACTGTGTTGATGCAACTTTCTATTCCTGTGTTTATCAGTTCAATCCCGTTCAGGGTCACTAACTTTACTGGCGGTGAATTTGGCCTGAATGCCAGAAGCTCGTGTAAGACATGTGGGTAGCACAGAAGTTCAGATATTTGAGGATTGCCAGGAGGAATCCATCAGGAAGAAACAACATAGCTGACAAGACATATGCTTTCTCTTTTTTTGGCCGCCCACGCCACGTGGGGTCTTAGTTCCTCAACCAGGAATTGAACCCACACCCTCTGCAGTGGATGTGTAGAGTCCTAATCACTGGACCACGATGGGAGTCTTGCTTTGCTTTCTTGATATAAAGATTATAGGAAAGCTTCAGTTGAACTTTTACCCCCAGAAAAACACAGGTTGAAAGAGTCTTCTGATGGATAAGCGATTCCAGTGTTCTGAGTTTCTTTCATCCACTGGTTGAAAGGCAATAATTCTCTTTTCTTATCCCAATAACCTCAAACTGAAAATTCCACGTGGCCGTGTATTACGTGAAGTGTTTGTAAATTTTCATTTATAAGGCACAAACCCTACACATCTCTCAAGAGGAAGGAAAAAAAAATGTGAAGACAGTAACCTAGGAAGAGAGGAGGTTCATCAAACTGGAGTGAAAAGCCCCCTCCCCTTTTAGTAAACAGAGACCTTATACCCATAGGAAATGCAGTCTTTGGGGAGGGTTTCAATGCAGCCTCCTTCCCTGGATCACTGCAGAAGGCGGTCCTCAGGGGGCTGCAAAGCCAGGACACATCAACTGTAAGTACCCACCCCACCCCCCCATCCCACAGAAGCTGCTGGCCAGTGATGTCCTAGCAGAACATTCTGCCTACAGGGTGCTCAGTTCACCAGCCTCACCCAAAGGAGCCTTCGGGGACCAACCTTGCATGAGTACACACACGTGCCTGTTCTGGGGCTTGATTTAAGCTGCTCTAAGCTGAGGTACAATGCTTTCCCAAGGACCTCACGTGAACTAGGATAGTTACATGGGTCCTTCATGGGGCAGCATCTATTTAAGAGACTGGACCTTGAGTTCCTCTTGAAATAATCAGATCCCTAGAACCAATTCACTCTACCAGGGGCTTCTTGAACATGCTGGTCAAAATCTGGAGACGACTATCTGAAGAAAGCTCCAGATCTTCTGGCATGTAAGGGAGCCCTAGTAGATATCAAGTAATCCTGCAGTGCACAGGGATAAAACAGAAGGGTCCCATGACACCGAACAGTAGCCATGCTTGCTGGCTGGGCCTCCTGATGGCTCTTGGCACTGTATTTTCTAGTACCGTTTCCATTAGTATTACATGAGAGTAAATATCCTGAATGTCTGCCTGCATCCAAGCATTTCCTGGAAGCATTACTGCTTCATCGTCCTCGCTATGCCCATGCAAGGTACAACTAGGAGTGAATAGCACTCTGGAGAAAACAGCCAGGCAGACATCATCCTGAGAAAAGCGGGTTAGAAAGGGACCAGAAGTCGGACGAATCCAGTATCCAATCACCAAAGATCAGCATGGCAGAAGAATGCCCATTTCAATACAGTGTGGTCCAGCCACCTTGTAATTTTTTCAGTCCAATGAGATTTTCCCTTTAGTCCAGGGCTGGCCCCCAGAGGCCACAGACATTCAGAATTCTACTCAACTTTCAGGCATGAAGATGGTTCTTAATTCTGCGTCCGATGAACCTTAGCCAAGGTCCCTTCCCTTCCTGTGTCTCATAAGGCTACAGCCTAGAGGATGAACGATAAACCTTTCATTCACGACAATGATAACAAAACTCTTGGAACCTTTGGCTTCCCAACGCCATAGCCATAGCCACCCTTGGAAATCTGTACTCATTTAAAAGCCCGCTCTTAAAAACACAAAGTCATCTCCTACTGTGGACTCAAGTTCTCCCCTAATCACGACAGGCCGCCTCCACGCCGCACCCCACCTGGCAGCCTCAGGAATCTTTCTTGGCCAGTCTAGCCTTGATTTTTTGTCTCAAGAAGGCTGCAGTGCCCGCACTGCAGGCCACCACGAGGAAGAAGGAGAGGCAGGCCAGGTAGATGGACAGGGGGCTGTGGCGTGGCAGGTAGATGTCCTGTCGCCCCTTATAGTCCAGGAGGATGGCCTCCAGCTGGGAGAGTGTGCAGACAGACAGAAAGGTGTGGAAGATCTGGTGCCCGTGGCCCACGATGTCACAGGAACCAGGGAAGTACTTCTCCGGAACGGGGCAGGAGAAGAAGTAGGCACTGACCAGGAAGAAGATGATCTGGAGGGTGTGGTACCAGGCCGCGGGGTCCTGGCAGCCAGACAGGTGGCACAGAACCACGCGATGTACCACGGGGCTGATGTCCAGGATGTAGGCCAGCCCGGACGGCACCACCTGGCAGATCTTCCTCATGACCGGGTAGGGCCGCCGGTACCGGTACTTGGCGTAGCAGCAGCCGGCGCAGGATAACCAGCCACAGAAGGCGGCGGCGGGCAGGAAGAGGAGCCAGAAGTCTCGTACCAGGCTTGGTCGGAGGTGTAGAAGAAGTGGACCAGGGCGCTGCCGTACTGGTAGACGCTCACGCCCACGTAGTCCACGAAGTAGAAGGTGTAATGCGACAGCTCCGACTTGGACTGCAGCAGGTGGGCCAGGAGGCTGAAGGTGAGGTACGTGATGGAGGACAGGACGTAGACGAGCAGGGGCAGCGTGGAGGCAGACGTCCACGGCAGGCCCTCGGCCTCCACGAAGGCCCAGAACCGCAGGAGCACGGCCAGAGCCGCCAGCAGGTGGGTCCAGACGTTGACCACCTCATTGTGTTTCTGGAAGAGGCTGAAGAAGTAGTAGCGCCACTCGTGGCCGGTGGGGCGGTACCCGGCGCGGATGTAGGGCTCCCGGAAGAGCTGGGGCACGTCGGTCTCGGGGACGGTGCCGGGCATCTTGGGCAGCCCATCCTCCAGGATCTTGGGCAGGCGTCGCAGATGCTGCCCGCTCACGGACAGGGTGCTCAGACGCTCCAGGATGGCGGTCGTCATGGCTGCGCCGGGATGCTACCTACGGGAAACAATAAAGATGGGCAAAGATGCCGTGAGAGGGGGGCAGGTTTTCTCATGCAGCTGGGCAGGCGGGGGCTGCAGACGGCTTCTTTAAGCCTCATTCTTTTTCATATGTAGAATAATAGAGTTGGACCAAGGTCCTTTACTGTCCTGACATTCTGATTTTGACATCTCTTCTACTCTCTACAGTGGGAGGCCAAGTCGCATCTTGTAAAATGGAATGTTACTGCTAAGTTAGTTCAGTCGTGTCCGACTCTGTGCAAGCCCATAGACGGCAGCCCACCAGGCACCAGGCTCCCCCGTCCCTGGGATTCTCCAGGCAAGAACACTGGAGTGGGTTGCCATTTCCTTCTCCAAAAGGGAATGTTAGCAACCCTGTTTTTATGACATCTACCAAGTAACTAAGGGTACCTTTAAAGCTTTCCTAGATGATATTTGTTAGATGGCTCAGTGGTAAAGAATCCACCTGCCAATGCAGGAGATCAAGAGATGCAGGTTCGACCCCTGGGCTGGGAAGATCCCCTGGAGAAAGAAATAGCAACCCATTCCGGTATTCTTGCCTGGAAAATCCCATGGACAGAGGAGCCTGGTGGGCTACAGTCTCTAGGGTCACAAAGAGTTGAACACAAGGAGCACACACCCTTAAACAAGACAATATTAAAATGTAATCAGACAGGCTCTAAAAGTACAAAGCATTTTATTGAAATACAAAAATGATCAATGTTAATATGATGAATGAGAGTCTACTTTTCTTGAGTATTGATCTTAAATTATCCACTAATTTCACTGAGAACTTGAAAATCTAAGATAAGCAATAGTAACTTGAAACTCAAGGTCTTCCATAGGGTGGTAAAGACCAAGGAATATTCTGGGAAATCTTAACAGTTGAACAAAATTAACATGTGGCCTAAATTTAACATGAAATCTAATTGCAAAGATTGTGTGTGTGTATGTGTTTAAATTATACTCTGGAAAGCAAGTAGTTTTAGACTCGCCTTTCCTGAGTACCCATATCTGTATGCGATAAGTTTCATGCTTCAAAAATATTTAACTTGCACTTGGAATTTTTAGGTGATACATGAACCAGATGAGCATGGTGATTATTTCATAAAAGAGTTGCAAAATTTCAGATGAAGTTACTGAATAAAGCAATGGATTTTCAGTCTATCTACAGATACCTTCATATTCCTCAAACTCTTTTCTTCAGAAAAGTTCAAAATCTGATTGATTCAAATGGCCTCCCTTTCTTCAGAGTCCTTTAGCAAAGGATACAGCCAGTGTTTCTCAGGGCACTGAAGATTTTAGCCAAGCAAATGTCATCTTCCCATACACACTTCTTAATCAATATTAAAAGGGGAAAAAATACCTCATCAGGTCAAAAATGTAGGGCATGAAAATTAATAAAATGTAAAAAAAAAGTCTAGGGAGACCTGGAGTCAAGCGTTTGGGTGGCTGCTCCCTGGGTGACCTTGGGCCAGTCATAGGCCTTGCTAAGCTTCCGTCTTTCATCTGTAAAATAGGGTGATCATTGTCCATATTGGGTGGGATGTTTTGATGGTTAAATGAGAGACTCTAAATAAAGTGAGGAGCAGTCAGCCTGCCCAGCTGGGTGTTTGAGTGTCAAATCCTGCTGCTATGCTATGACTGGAGCTGGGCTCTGTGCTGGGGTATGGAGACTGATTAGATCTGCTCCCTGCCTTGGAGGAGGTCAGACTCTACAGGACAGACAGATACACAGGCAAATCATGACAGAAACCCGGGAGGAGTGCCCCATGAGAGGTGAGGGCAGTTCACTTGTGTTTTAACAACTGATAAAATATATTTATTTAAGGACAGGACAGGGGCCACCCATAAGCGATACATGAATAGAACACAGAACATACATCCAAACAGTTCGAATAAGAGAGATATACTTGTTGCCCACAGACCACGAGGTCTCTGTAAACAACCAAAGCAGAAGGTGGAAGGGGTGGGTGAGCGGGCTTTTCCAAGCGACCCCTGAACTAACTTTTAGGGAAAAGTCAGAATTCCCAAGAGACAATGGGGAAGTGGGTTTGGGTTGGGATGCCGGAGTAGAAGATGTTCAGGCGGAGAGCAGGGTCAAAGCCCAGGCTCCCAAGGAGGTGGCACTTGTGTGGCTGGAAGGATGATGCTGGCTCCAGAGATCTGAGCTCCAACCTGCAGTCCCGTCAACATGCCTGCAGCGCCACCCTGGGCTTTGTCATCTGGGAAGCAGAGCTAATGACATAGGACTTTATGACATAATGCCTGTCAAGCGTTCAACATGGGGCTTGGTCCCAAATCCTCAACTGGCAAAATGTTGCCATTATTATGACATGGTTGGTGGTTGGTGCGAGAGGCAGGGGGCATTGATGAGCAGAGGGCCCAATGCCCGCTCTGTACCGGGTCCTGAGACATCTGATTAGCCAGCACCCACCATGGATGCCCCACCAGGATCCGGCTATGAACTGTGCCCATAGAGGAATTAAAGACACCAAGAGAAACTAACTAAGCATTACAGAGTCAGCAGAAAGACAGAAAGAGGGGAAGCAGGAAACAGAAAAAACAAAAAGGTATCATTTGAATACCTTAATTCATTTAAAAACAAGAAAACAGAGCAAGAGGAAAAGCTAAGCAGTGCTTCCGCTATCAGCCAGTAGAGGGATCCAAGAGCCCGGAGTTTTAAGTTCTACAGCCTCGCCTCCAGCTGACCTCTGTGGCTGCTGGTGACTGAGCACAGCAGGGGAGGTGGGGAATGGGTGGGGTGCACTGGCCCTGCAGGGCTGGGCCTGGGACAGGACGGCAGGAAGCTAAGATCTGCGTTGGCTGAGAAGCTCTGATGGGGAAGCAAGGCTCATGGGGGCCTTGGGGAAGCTAAAGGGCTCTATTCTTTACACACAGGTTTCTACTATGTCTGGTGAAGCAAGAAGGGAGATCAGATGAAAGTTAAGTTATCAGTCTGGTTTTACTGTTGAAAAAAACAGAGGTGAGTCACTTGGGGTATGAGCTGTGAGAGAAGGAATCCCGGAAGAAGCTCCTTGCTACGCCCCACCCGCATTGCCCACTAAGTGCTGTGTGCTTAGTTGCTCAGTCGTGTCTGACTCTTTGCATCCCCATGGACTGTAGCCCACCAGGCTCCCCTGTCCATGGACATTCTCCAGGCAAGAATACTGGAGTGGGTTGCCATTTCCTCCTCCCGGGTATCTTCCCAACCCAGGAATCGAACCCACATCTGCTGCGTCTCCTGTATTGCAGGTAGATTCTTTACCTGCTAAGCCAGCAGGAAAGCACCCTGCTAACCCCTTAGACAGGCTTAACTTCACCAAGACAGAGTGGGCACCGCTTCCAGAAACAGGCATCCAAGGGCCAGCTGCAGGGACTTCCCTGGTGGTCTAGTGGCTTGGGCTCTGCACTCCCAGGGCAGGGGGCTTGGATTCAATCCCTGGCTGGGGAACAAAATCTCACATGCCACAACTAAGACTCAGTGCAGCCAAATAAATACAAATGTTTAAAAAGGGGAGCCAGCTGTAAAGTCTGAGAGCACACTTGGAGGAAACCACATCTAGACACCGTGGCGCTGGTGCAGGCACACACACACCCAGCTTTCCCTAAGGCCCCTCCTGACTCCCCATCTCCACCCTCAAGATGCCCTAGCTCCCACCTACCCTGGCCTTGCCTCCCCATCACACTTCTCTCCCAGTCCCTGACCCCTGCTGATACACTCACTTCCCCACCAACAGCCAGTCCCTTTAAGGGCAGGGACTTTGTGGTGTGCAAGTTCTCAGGCTAAAACGGTTTGCAGCATATAAAATAATCATACCCTTAATCATTTATATGATTGCAAGAAAAGTTATGACCAACCTAGATAGTATATTCAAAAGCAGAGACATTACTTTGCCGACTAAGGTCCGTCTAGTCAAGGCTATGGTTTTTCCTGTGGTCATGTATGGATGTGAGAGTTGGACTGTGAAGAAGGTTGAGCGCCGAAGAATTGATGCTTTTGAACTGTGGTGTTGGAGAAGACTCTTGAGAGTCCCTTGGACTGCAAGGAGATCCAACCAGTCCATTCTGAAGGAGATCAACCCTGGGATTTCTTTGGAAGGAATGATGCTAAAACTGAAGCTCCAGTACTTTGGCCACCTCGTGGGAAGAGTTGACTCGTTGGAAAAGACCTTGATGCTGGGAGGGATTGGGGGCAGGAGGAGAAGGGGACGACCGAGGATGGGATGGCTGGATGGCATCACGGACTCAATGGATGTGAGTCTGAGTGAACTCTGGGAGTTGGTGATGGACAGAGAGGCCTGGCGTACTGCGATTCATGGGGTCGCAAAGAGTCGGACACAACTGAGCGACTGAACTGAACTGAACTGACCCTTAATCATGATTTACTGAGCAAACAGTTCTTTAGGCCTAGACATACAGCACCAATTTCATTCTGTTCTGCCAGGTTGAAGGAAAAAAAAAATCATGGTTTGTAAGTTGGGAAGTCTGGCTGTTAATATTTGCTCTACACAATGAGCTATGTGGCCATGCCCAAGACGTTTAACTACTCAAGGTCATTCTCCTCATAATAAGGGTGGATGGGAGATGTTTTCCTGTCTCTCCACGTCTTAGAAAAAAGAGTCAATAATGAAAAATGAACAGTTGCTGAACGGTACTTTGAAAAGACAAACCATGCACGTTAAAGTATCAGCAAGATTTGAGCTAAAGAACACACAGACGGGTTACAATTAGTAACATACATATTTTGTACCTTATGATTGATTTTAATGCAATCTTTGCAAACGGAAATGGAATTTAGTAATTTTGGATACATTTCTGGATTCTTCATAATACTTCTCCCAACTGCTTTATATAGAGTTTAATTAGATTTAGATTGTAATGGGATTGGACGAAAGTTCTGTTTCTTGAGTTCAATATCTGCACCATGAATTCAGTTCAAATTTATAAGAAAGTACTATAAAATATTACATCATGCTTTGGACTATTTAGGAGTCCAATCTTAAAGTTTATCTCGGTACTCCTTTAAAACTATTAATAAAGCTAATGGTTTTATACCTAGAGTATGCCATCTAAAAAAAAAATTAAAAGCTGCACATTTGGGAAATGGACATAGTTTGGCATTGATGATATTTTATCTGGAGGCCAAATAGAGGACTGTAAGGTAATGATGTTCCCTGACTAATTACAAGGGCCCTAGGGGAACTGACTACAGACTTGGAGTAGCCAATTCCCTGGAGAAGCCTGGATGAGGAATTAGCAATTCCAGCCCTATCATTCATATAGGATTTTAGGCACATCGTTCAAATTCTCTATACTTGTGTCTTTGTCCATAAAAATGAACGTACAGTCTCTACATGTTCTAATGCTATGAAATTCTGTCGTTGATCTGGGCTATGTTTTGCTATGTGCTGAAGGTCCAGCAGTGAGCTGAAGTCACCAACCAACAGACCCAGTGACATCACCTCGTGTCACTGTGTTGGGGGTAGGCTCACACAGATGGCAGGAAGGTGGCCTGCTGGTTGTTGGACAGAGAACAAAAGAGCAGCAATTTCCATCAAAGAGGGAAGAAGAAATGCTCCCAGAATCCACCATACCCAGCCTCACACAATGCTACAAAACCATAAATGACTAAGGAGAAACAGTGGCCAAAACGCCAGCTTGGTGTCCGTTTATAAGGCAGGGAGCCCTGCTGTGAGCAGCCTGTGGTCTGACCTGAGACTTAAGTGGACTTGCAACAGCCTCAGAAAGCCCCAGGACCTCTGCAGCCATCCATCAAGTAAGAGGCCTCTGGGCGCACACTGAACTTGGCAGCCGCATCTGCCAAGGATCAGACCACTGTTTATAAAATCATATTTTAAAAGGAGGCAGTACTAGCAGAATTCTATTATTAGCAGAGACAATTTTAATATGGGTTCAGATTTACCAGCTGTTAACGCATATCCACTCCCTATTTAAGAAAACCTAAAAAAAAACAAATAGGGGCTTTCCTGGTAGCTCCTTGGTAAAGAATCTGCCTGCCAAGCAGGAGATGCGGGTTTGATCCCTGGGTTAGGAGGATCCCCTGGAGGAGGGAATGGCAACCCACTCCAGTATTCTTGCCTCGGAAATCCCATGAACTGAGGAGCCTGGCAGGCTATAGTCCATGGGGTCGCAGAGTCAGACACGACTTAATAACTAAACCACCCCCCCCCAACCAACAACAAATAGCATTTCAGCATCCAAAACTGGGAGCTCTGATTTAATGATGATAAATCTATACAATGGAATACTACACACCCATTAAGATAAGTATGTGGGTATATTACACTTATTGCTGTAGAGAGATGCATGTGACATGAATGTGTGCTCCATTGCTTCTCAGTGTTCTGGCACTTAGAACAGCATATAGTAGATGCTCAACAAAGGCTTGAATAAATACATGAATGAAAGATATTATCACAAAGAAGCAAATTAGAAGTATGCATCCCATTTTTGTAAAGATATACCTATGGCACAGAGAAAGGATGAAATATAATCAGAACACCAATACAGATATTTCAAAGTGATGGATGAGTCAATACTATTGTATTTTTGACAATGAGTATTTACTACTTTTATAATTGGAAAAATGACATTGTTATTTTACAAATAGGAATATTTGACACAAATCTACAAAAACTAGTAAAACGATTAATCAGTATATTTAATTAGTACATCCTTCTCCCCACCTGCCAAAACATTCCAGCAATATAAAGGAATATATACTTACTTGTATTATCCTGTGGATTTCAAGCTCAACTAGTTAGTATATCATGCTAATGACCTTCTTGTCAGAAGTGTCGACTAGAGAAAAAATATACAACCTAAAAGTTGCGAATTATGTTTTATTAGCAGAACTTACTGAGGAGTCAGCCTCTCAGACACTCTGAGGATCTGCTCCAAAGATATAAGGAAGGGGCCGAGATATATTAGGAGATTTCTTTGGGAAAAAAAAAATGTAGTGGAACATCAAAAGATCAACTGCTTATTTAAAAAACCAGACATCTCAAGTTAATGATATTAATGCTTTGCATATAGGAAATTGCAAGAGTCTGAGTTTACTGAAACTATTCCTTACATATATATATTAAACTTTCTAGGATCAGTATTCAGTTTTTCTCCACCCTCAATTCCCCCCAGGACTTACCTTAGGGGTAGCTGCAATGGATGAGAGCTTGATGGTGGAAAATATTCTGTTTATGGAATGACAGGCAACTTTTTTGCTGCAGGAGTAACATAGCTATACTTGCCACAATGTAAGCTAAGGGTCATGGGGGTGGGGGATGAGGGGGTTGGTTAAAGGAGAAAAATTGTGTAACATCTGCTGGTAAGGCTGCAATCACGTTCTCTGAGCTTAGGAAAGCCAGTACAGTATATATAATATTGTCAAAAGACTTCTTGCAGCACACAAACCCAAAGCGCCTTAATAAGCGAGTCCATCTCTGACCTTGTAGGCCCTGGCATGGCTGAATCCTGCCTATAAAAAAGGGGAGGTACACCTGTTTGCCAGGAACACATGTCAGTGATCGCCGCCTCTGAATCTCTTCCTCTGTGGCTCTGCCTAATATAGATAGGAGAAAGAAAGTGTTGGTCGCTCAATTGTGTCCGACTCTCTCGACCCCATGAACTGGAGTCTGCCAGGCTCTTCTGACCTTGGGATTTCCCAGGCCACAGCACTGGAGTGGGTTGCCATTCCCTTCTCCCGGGGATCTTCCCGACCCAGGGATCAAACCTGCATCTCCTGCGTTGGCAGGTGGATTCTTTACTGCTGAGCCACCAGAGAGCCCTCTCCTCACTTGAGCAGGTACTATTTTCAAAACGCCTCATTACAGACCCAGAATGCACCTTCCACATGCAATAAGTAGCGTCTGTGTTTCATTCTAGTGGTAGAATGCGGAGGAGCTGGGAACAGGTTAGAATGCATTGGGCAGTCTCAGGTCAATGGCCAGCTTGGCTGGGTATGACGATCCTTTTCCTTCAGAGACTGCTTGTTTGGGTAAAGGTGAGCTCTACTGTCTAAACCACCTGTTTGGACAGGGAGCCTCTTAGGACTTTCCACAAGAGTGGAACCACTGGCTTCATTCGGCACAGTCTGGCTTCAGCTATGCAATCTCTCGCCTGCAGGAAGCTTTATTACCCAGGTTCCGCAAGCCTGCTGGGACGTGGGCCAGCCCAGGTGAACCCCAAAGAGAACCACAGATTGCAACTGTCAGGAAATCAATCCTGGAAATGTACTTTCCACAGAAGAATCTGATAACAAAGGAAGGCTGGGTTGGTGGAATGAGTTAGGTGTTTCCTAGCAATTCAGTTAACCCTTTTGCAACTAATGCCATACACTGTACCGGCGGTTCCAAGACTGGAGTTTTTCAATTTTCTAGCACGTCATTTCATTCACAGTTTTCTCTATAGACATCCTCAAGCGTGCATTCCTGATCAGCTGCTCAGTCATGTCCAACTCTTTGTGACCCCATGGACTGTGGCCATTGTCCATGGGATTATCCCAGTGAGAACACTGGAGTGGGTTGCCATTTCCTCCTCCAGGGGATCTTCCCAACCCAGGGATCAAACCCCTGTCTCCTGTATCTCCTGCATTGGCATGCGGATTCTTTACCCCTGAGCCACCTGGGAAGCCCAGACTCTTCAAGGGCTTAGTAAAATTCTTCATTGGCCATGGAGTTTTCTCCAGGCCATCTTGATTTCTTTCGTTCCAGAACACTTGCCTACCCATCTATCCTGCACGTGTGCAGACAACCGGTTACTGGGTTGCAAGTTCCTTGAGACAGAAACAGGGACTTACCCATCCCTTATTCCTCTTCTCACCACTTATCAGAGGAAAGGGGGCCCAGAATGCGTCAATGGATGTTTGTTCAAAAACAAAGTGAAAGAAGACTCTCCTGTGGCCCTCTTTGCTTCTAAAGGTAAAACCTGTGAGATTTTGGATAAGGAACACATAGGGATTTTTTCAACAGGAAACATTTGACTTAGATGTTGTTTATCTGGGTGTAGTTCATCCACTTGGGAGGTATCCATAACAATATTTAAATTGTTCACCGGGTTTCCAATCACCGGATGACTTTTGGTCCATTTCCTCCTATCATTGGTACTTTTGTGCCCAAGAATGCCTAAGCAAAGATGCAGAGAAGAGAGGCCAGGCAGGAGAAAAATAAAGTCAAAGAACACTGGAGCAGGAGTTAGGAGACCTAGTTTTTTATTCTCGTTGCATAGAAAGGCAGAACAGACTGTCCCGGTTCCCTGAACAAGCCACACACTTCACATTGACAAGCCTCTATCTATGCCTGGCAAACCCTGCTTCTCTCTTAAGTCCAGGCTCAGATACAATGTTCTCTGGGAAGTTCAGCAACAGCCTCAAGCAGAATTAATTGCACCCTGTTCTATCCCCTTAGCCTTATGTTGTAACTGGTTGTACTTGTGTCTCCTTTACATTAAACTGTGAAATTCAATGAGTTGTACAAGGAAGTCACTCAAAACATTTAAAACATTTTTTTAGTTTGTATTACTTCATCATGAGAATAACTGAGGTATAGAGAATTGAAGTGAAGTGACTTATTCAAAGCTCTGAACTGAATCTGCCCTAAGGTATGGGCACTGCTTTCTATGTTCCACCCATCAAACACAAGTGGAATAAGAAGAGCTGGGTTGTCGTGGGAACCTGCCTGCCTGTGAGCTGATGGCAGCCTCGGAAAAAAACCCTGCATCTGGCTGGGACATTTGTCTGTATGGTCCAGAGTCCCCTTCCAGGCATCCCAGGAGGCTCTCCTAAGGGAACCCCTCTCCTCTATGGGCTTTTCCACAGTTGAAATAGAAACTCATGATGAGTAGCTGATCTGGTTAAAAACTCTTAGTCATTCCACAGACGAGTTTCATTGGAAAAGGTGATCGGTTCAAACCAGCAGCTGTGAACAGGGCCCCACCCTGGTCTTCATTGCCATCATTTTACAACCACCTGCCCGCCTTGCTGGCAGTTTCTAAAGGTGGTAGCGGTTTCTCACTCAGGGTTACTTGAACTCCAGGGTCTCAGATGTGACGCCCCTCCTGCCTGATCACAACTGTCCTCATTTCTGGCTAGACTATTTCCTCCCACCAGCTCACAGACTCTGGGCTCCTCGGAACCTCCGACCCTTCTTCTCTTGGTTCTCCCACCTCACTTGGCCCCACTGCCATCTCAATATCCCATTTTTTAACTGAAAAACTCTCAGTAAAAGGAACACTATTCTATCCTTTTAGTGAGATTCTGAAGTTGAGCATAGTATCAGTCTTCTTCCTTTTCTTCTTTGTCAAGGTCAGCAGGAAGCAATGATCTCTCTTTTTCAAGTTCTTCTAAGTAACCAGGACTTTTCTGCTTCCATTTACAAACCCTCTTCTTGGAAGTGTACTCATAGGCACAGGACTGCACTCTCCTGAACAACTAGACACAAACTGTTCTTGGCTCCCGCAAGACAAGAGCAACACTTTTTTTTTTTTTATCTTAGTTTCGCTCCAGGGAAATTAATGGCTAATCTAAGTTAAGTTCTTTGAGACACTCTAATCGATCAGTCTGTCCAGAAGACGCCATAGCTTCATCTTCAGTACGTCCTTATAGTTGTTTAAATGCTTTCTTCGTATTAGCCACTTGGCTTCCCCTCTGGAGCATTCCATGCCCTCCATCCAGCCGCACCCTGATACTTCTAGTTTCTCTTTTTCCCTCAGCGGGTTCTGGGTACTGCTAGAGAAGGTCATCAAACATTACGAGACCATGTTGAATTTGTGCCTTTTCACTCCACGAGACATCACTGTATCCATCTTGAGGTCCCATCAGCACCTTAAACTTTGTGTGTTTAAAACCAGACCTCTGCTGTGTCTCGTTCCGTGGCTGGTGTGACCAATCTCCTGGTCACCAAGCCTTGAAATCAAAGAGAAATTTCTTCTTTTCCTCCTCTGCTAACATTCCACTCATCAAATCGTCTTTTTTTTTTTAACCGCAGTCTCTTCCTTCTCTCACTCCCCTGCAGGCTGGTACACTGTCCCAGTGAGATTCCTGTGATAACCTCCTAACTGATCTTCTTATGTCCTCCAGCCTCCCGCCACAGTTTCATCTTATTTGATTTGGCTAAAGTTCTATGCCCACAAAACCACCAGCTTTATTCTCTGCCAAATAAAGCTCACACCCATAATGCAGCCAGTCAAAATCTTCCCTGCCTTGATCCTCACCCTTGACATTATCCACTGCTGATTTCATGCAGAATGAAACAGATCAGAGTGAAGAGAACAGAACCTGTCAGAGTGCACCCCACACATTAAGGATAAATACTGCCATGAAATTCCTGGTTCCTAACGTGATCTCTTACAAAGGGTCAGGCTAATGTTTGAAAACCATTGACTTCTGTACCATTGAGTGAGTGAAGTCACTCAATCATGTCCAACTCTTTGTGACCCCATGGACTGTAGCCTGCAAGGCTCCTACCTTCCATGGGATTCTCCAGGCAAGAATACTGGAGTGGGTTGCCATTTCCTTCTCCATTAAAGTGAAGTCGCTCAGTCGTGACCGACTCTTTGCGATCCCATAGACTATAGCCTACCAGGCTCCTCTGTCCGTGGGATTTTCCAGGCAATAGTACTGGAGTGGATTGCCATTTCCTACTCCAGGGGATCTTCCCAACCTGGGTCTCCCACACTGTAGACAGACGCTTTACCGTCTGAGCCACCGGGAAGTCCTTTCCTTCTCCGTTAGCTATTCCCAAATGTGCCCTGTGATTTTCTCTTTCATTTTGAAATTACAAAATGCTTTGCGTACAAGAGAAAAGTATAAAGGATGGTATGACAAACAACTGCTTGTCAAATCTTATGTCATATTAAGATTCAAAAATATATATGCATGATCCAGAGAAAACTCTAATTTGAAAGGACACTTTCACCCCAATGTTCATAGCAGCAAAAACTATTTACAATAGCTGGGACGTGGAAGTAACCTAAGTGTCCATCAACAGACAAATGGATAAAGATGTGGTACACATATATAATGGAATACTACTCAGCCATGAAAAGAATGAAATAATGCCATTTGCATCAACGGGGTAGACCTAGAGATATTATACTAAGTAAGTCAGAAAGAGAAAGACAAATACCCTACAATATTACTTATAGGTGGAATCTAAAATGAGCTTATTTATGAAACAGATGCCCAGACTAGAAACAAATTTATGGTTGCTGCTGCTGCTAAGTTGCTTCAGTCGTGTCTGACTCTGTGCAACCCCATAGACAGCAGCCCACCAGGCTCCCCCATCCCTGGGACTCTCCAGGCAAGAACACTGGAGTGGGTTGCCATTTCCTTCTCCAATGCATGAAAGTGAAACGTGAAAGTGAATTTATGGTTACCAAAGGGGAAAAGGGGTAGATGAAGGATAAATTAGGAGTTTCGGATTAGCAGATACAAACTACTATATATGAAATAAAAACAAAGTCTTACTGTATATCATAGGGAACTACATTCAATATCCTGTAATAAACCATAATGGAAAAAATATAAAAGAATATGTGTGTGAATATATATATATGTATCTAAATTACTTTGCTGTATAGCAGAAACTAACACAACCTTGTAAATCAATTATAATTCAATTAAATATATAAATGTATGTATATAAATATATGTCACTATGTATATGTGTTTTGTGTGTGTGCATATATATATATTTATGACTGTGTATACACATATGACAGGGAAGCCTGTGTGTTGCATGGGATCACAAAGAGTTGGATACAACTGAGTGACTGAACAACAACAAATATATCATCTATGTCTATCAAACAGGTAACTGAGATCTAGCCTCCTGTAATCACTCATTCCTTTCCTCCTTTCCTCCCTCCCCAGCAGCAGCCACTATACACTAAATTTGGTATTTTTCATTCCCACTAATGTTTTCACATGAAAATATTATGAGATTATAAAAGTATATAACTACCTGTAATGATTCATTTTAGAAACATGAAATTAAAAATCCATAAATGATATATATATGATGGGATTTTTTAAATCTTTGTATAAACTTTGCCCCTAATGTTCTGCAGCCTTCTTAATTTAATGTTTTGTGTTTTTCCCATGTTAATTGCTATGTGATTCTCGGATTCATTTTCTCTGCTGAATATTTTCCAATGTATTTGTCCCTCCTCCTATGGACAGACATACAGGTTATTTCCTTTATTTGCTTGACAAACAAGGCTGCAGCGTGGTCTTCTTGACTGTGTGCCTAGAAGGGAATTTCTCTTCAGTCCATCCTAAAGGAAATCATCCCTGCATATTTACCGGAAGGACTGATGCTGAAGCTCCAATACTTTGGCCACCTGATGCGAGGAACTGACTCATTGGAAAAGACCCTGATGCTGGAAAAGATAGAAGGCAGGAGGAGAAGGGGGTGACAGAGGATGAGATGGTTGGATGGCATCACTGACTCGATGGACATGAGTTTGAACAAACTATGGGAGATAGTGAAGGACAGGGAAGCCTGGCATGCTGCAGTCCATGGGGTCGCAAAGAGCTGGATATGACTGAGCGACCGAACAACTTCAGGGCCAAACTGTTCCCTTTACCTGGAAGGGCCTCCTCCCTATCTCTACCTCTGAAAACCTCACTCATCCCTAAAGTCACTTCTCAGAGGCTGATTCCTTCCACGCCCTTCCGATCCACCAAGTCAAAGCAAAACCCCTTCTCCTGCCACCCGCAGTTTGTATCACAAAATGATGCCATCACCTATTGTCCTGGGGGTGGTTTGGGTACTTCTCCTATATCCCTAGTAGGCCTTATGAACAAGCACTGTCTCACATGACCTTAAGTCCATTTCCCTCACTTAGAGCCTGGCACACAGATCTGCCTGGAGTGGACCCCCAGTGAATGAACATGGAGTCTCCCGAGCTTGTTTTCCTTCTTTTGGTACCAAGTACTGCTCTCAGCGCTTTCAGCGGGCTAAGTGGTAAAGAATCCACCTGCCGATACAGGATATGCAGGTTCGATCCGGGTCGGGAGGATCCCCTAGAGAAGGAAATGGCAACTCACTCCAGTATTCTTGCCTGGGAAATCCTAGGGACAGAGGAGCCTGGCGGGCCACAGTCCATGGGGTAGCAAAAGAGTTGGACATGACTTAGTGGCTAAACAACAACAACTGCTCTCAGCGTGGCATGACATATGTCTAATGACAACAGTCTGCTGTGTTCCCGTGCCTTTCCCCACAAGGGCAAAGAGAAGCCTGTCTCTACCATCTACGTGCTGCATTGGGAGAAGCTGGGCCCTCTCAGCTTGATAACCACCTGGAGGCAGATGCTTGTAGGCAGCTGTGCATGCGTGCTCGAGTGCACTCAGTCATTCAGTCACATCTGACTCTTTGCGACCCCATGGAATGTAGCCCACCAGGCTCCTCTGTCTATGGAATTCTCCAGGCAAGAATACTGGAATGGGTTGCCATTCCTTCTCCAGGACATCTTCCTGACCCAAGGACTGAACCTGCACTGCAGGCGGATTCTTTACCACTGAACCATCAGGGAAGCCCTCTGTAGACAGCTGCTTCTGCATAAAGATCAAGGGGAGAAATCTTCCTCCTCTCCAAAGCACCCAAGATATTACATGTATGCCAAATTTTTTTAAGAATTTTGTTCAGGGAGTTCCTTGGTGGCAGTAGTTAGGATTCTAGGCTTTCATTGCCATGACCCGAGTTCAATACCTGGTTGAAGAACTGAGATCCACATGGTGTGGCCAAAAAAAAAAAAAAAAAATTATTTTGTCAGAACTTAAAGCAAACTGAAAGCAGATAAGATTGTTACCAAAATACAGGGTGGGGTTTAGCAGGGGTCAGTTTCTGAGCTCGGTGCTGTGCCTTTTCAGTCAACAGATGCTCATTGCTATCAGTGTAGGCAGCAGTTCAAACAAAATGTCTGCTCCTCTTTCCTTTACCTGGCCCCTGTGACCTTAGCAATGATCCTGCAACTTTAGGCTGGGGAGAGAGTCACAAACAGCCGGTGTGTTTTCAATGGCTGCTGGCGTGGCTTCAGAATCCTCAGCCAGGGCCAGGATTGTGGGGCCAAGGTGCCGGTCCACCTGCAAACGTTCATCATCCCCTCATCCCTCCAAGTTCAGTGCAATGGAGATGGGGGCATGGTAACAGACTTCTTTCTGATTGCAAAGTAGAGATTCATGCTCATTGTACTTCTTGATTAGGCATGGAAAAGGTTAAAACAGGAGATGTGAAAAAAATCAGTTCAAGAATCCAATGCTGCAAGCCTCTTTCCATTTTTTCAGAAGTTCAAAGTAGTGACTTACATGACGGCAAGTTGATACCTGTGTATACCAGCCTCATAAATGAGTAATATAACATGTCCAGCTCACAGGATTTTTAGAAACAGCTCACTATTCTATGCCATATGACCTACCAAACAGAGAAAAACAGAACACATACTCTCAAGCTGACCTGCTTTGATTTGGATTGACAGATATGTCAGCCGAAGCTCTGAAAATCCAAGTCTTACGGAGTTTAAAGCTCAGAAACGGGCTAAACAACAACATGCAAACTTAGGTGTAACTATAAAAAATCAAACTCCTGACTGTTGTTTGTAGGTTATGGAGTTTGTAGAAAGGGCCAAGAACAACCGATTCTCTTTACTGTAATATAACCTCAAGCCTCAGATGACATCTGATTATAATCTGTGCAAACTGCTACCTGAGTGCCTGTTTTTCCAATTGAGTTGAAATGTGCATGTCCACAGTTTCTGCGTCAGCTGCCCACCCCTCGTGAATTTTACAGACACACCCAGGTGATCATTGCCTGGATCTCGCCACACACCACCTGTGGGCCCTGGATGATTTAAACATCCATCACAGCTGAGAGACAGACTACTCCTTCCAGGCCTTGCTCAAATCTCATCTTCTTATGGAGGTGCAAATAAAAAAATTGTTGCCTGCCATTCCAGTAAACAATGAATGCTGCCCACCATCAAGCCAACAGCCACTGCAGCTGCCCCCAACGGTGCATCCTGAGGGGAATTCAGGGTGGAGAGAACAGGTTTCTGTCCCTACAAAGTTTAAGATGCACGTCTAAGGAATAATTTCAGTGAGTGCAAAGGGTCTTGTTTCTTTCCAAAGATAGAAAAGCACTAAAATCATTAACTCAAGATGTCTATTTTCTGTGACTAACAGTAACCTTTAATGTTCAATCACGTGTTATGTTTTCAGAAAGAACTCCTATATAGCTTGGCTCCAGGGAATTCCCCCTTAGGGCCTTTTGAAAGCATTTGCTGAGTGCTGTGCTTTTAAAAAATTTTTTTTAATTTAAAAATTTTATGTGCTATTATTTTTTAAATTTATTTTTAATTAGAGGATAATTGCTTTATAGTGTTTCTGCTGTACAACAATGTGAATCAGCCATCAGTATACATAGGTCCCCTCCCTCCTGAACCTCCCTCCTACCCACTCCCCTAGGTTGTCACAGAGCACCAGGTTGAGCTCCCTGTGTTACACTTCCCACTCACCAGCTATCTATTTTATACATGGTAATGTATGTTTCAGCGCTACTCTCTCAATTCGTCCCGCCATCTCCTTCTTCCCCTGCTATGCCCACAAGTCTGTCGTCCATGTCTGCTATTTCTGAAGCACCAAGAATTTATTTTGTTCTTGATAGTTCATAAGAAATCTGTAAGAGATAAGGAGGGAACCCTAGGACACAGAAAACTTAGTCATTAACTGGAATGAGGCATATTCAGTGTCCATATGGTATCTCTGCTCAGCTATAACAAATATACCTCAAAATGAACACAACCAACAAAATGAACACCACAACAATAGGTTTAGTCTCTTCACTAAACCCATTTCTGTCCCATGTTCCTTGTTCCTGTTCAGTAAATAGCTTCACCAGGTGCTCAATCAGAAACCAGAGATATATTTTTTCCTCATCTCCCTCCTCTTTATCTAGTTGCCAATAATTATTATTGAGGGTAGGAGGAGAATGGGGTGACAGAGGATGAGATGGTTGGATAGCATCATTGATTCAATGGATATAAGTTTGAGCAAACTCTGGGAGATAGTGAAGGACAGGGAAGCCCGGTGTGCCACAGTCCATAAAGTCTCAAAGAGTTGGACAAGACTTAGTGACAATAAATTGAGCATTTATTCTATGCTGGGCACCATTCTAAGTTCTTTGCATATTATTAACTCACAATCACTCCTTACCACTCTGAAATGGGATCTGTTCTTTCTATCTATTGTACAGATGACAAAAGAGGTTAAGAGTCTTGCCCAAGGTCACCCAGTCAGGAAGTAGCAGAGCCAGAACCCAGAACCAGGTAGGCTCATTCGAGAGGCCATGTCCTGAATGTCTGCACTATTCAGGAAATGATTTCTAACTCAACTTCATTTATTGAAAATGAAAAAGTGAAGTCATGTCTGACTCTTTGCGACCCCATGGACTGTAGCCTATCAGGATCCTCCAGCCATGGGATTTTCCAGGCAAGAGTACTGGAGTGGATTGCCATTTCCTTCTCCAGGGGATCTTCCTGACCCAGGGATTGAACCCAGGTCTCCCGTATCATAGGCAGACGCTTCACCGTCTGAGCCTTCTAAAATGCATTAGTTCCTAAATGTGGAAGCAATAATTTTGATAATCAGAACTGTCCAGGTCCTTCATCTTCTGGATGCCAGTGGTCCCGATGCAGCTTGGGTAACAGAAGCACCGATGGTCAAGAAGATTGGACCATGTCTGCAGTGAACCTAGGGCTTTACTGGGAGGATGTTCTTAAATAAAAGTTCTAACAGGACCTAATTTACCTGTGTTTTGATGTTTTTCCTTCAAAATGGAATATTCAGTATTAGTTTAACTGAAGACTTGATTAATCAAAGCTACATGGAAGTAGGTGAAGTGAAGTGAAGTCGCTCAGTCGTGTCTGACTCTTTGCGACCCCATCGACCGTAGCCTATCAGGCTCCTCCGTCCATGGAATTTTCCAGGCAAGAGTGCTGGAGTGGATTGCCATTTCCTTCTCCAGGGGATCTTCCCGACCCAGGAATCGAACCAGGGTCTCCCGCATTGGAGGCAGACGCTTTACCGTCTGAGCCACCAGGAAGCCCAGAAGTAGGTACACTGTCATTAATACCAACAAGGCACTTCCATTCTAAACACCATTAAGAAATAGACAACTCTTCCCTCTTGGAGGCTGTGTTGATCTTGGAGGCAAAGTAAGCTGGAAAGCAGAAGGCCCAAATCCTCTCCTCAAATTAAATGAATCACATACTTAAAAATAAACCACAATCCTTCTGGCACTAGTAGCGCCATCTGTAAACTGAGAATGCTAAAGGCCAATGACTTGATATTTCTGAATTAAAGTTGAAAAAAAAAATGAATGTCATTACAAGCCTAAGACAAGATAAATACGGGTCTAGAAAGTGTCACTTTCAAGTTTTAAGTTTATCCAGTATCTAATAACCAATTATATAAGCCCACCATCTGGTCAGCATTCAAATGAGATGATTTTAAACTCCAAGGAGTGCGTTCTCAAGTCCCAGGGTGCCAGTAGAAAACAAAAGCCATGGTACCAGCCAGAAGCTATTTGAGCAAGTTCCTCAGATCATATGGTCTTGGCAAGAGACAAGCACTTATTGTTGTGAGAAAACTCAAGGTCAGCACAGTACTTGCAGTTCCACTGCCCCAGTGCTCCCTTCCACAAAGGATCCTAGTATCTACTGAAAAGTTGCAATTATTCCCCAGCTCGCCATTTCAGCCTTACAGGCCACTTCTCCCACTCCAGAGAATTCAGCTAGTTTGGACATTCCTGAATAACAACCCCAAATAATGTTTGTTTTCTGGCTTACTTTTATATGACATCCTAAAGATGGAAAAGGCTTCCCTGGTGGCTAGTAAAGAATCCACTTGTAATGCAGGAGAACACCTGCAATGCAGAAGACACGTGGGTTTGATTCCTGGGTTGGGAAGATCTTCTGGAGAAGGAGCTGGCAAACCACTCCAGTATTCTTGCCTGGGAAATCCCCAGGACAGAGGAGGAGACTGGTGGGCTACAGTTCATGGTATCTCAAAGAGTCGGACGTGAGTTAGTGACTAAACCACCACCCAACAAAAGATGGAGAAAGCAAAAAATAACAGTGTGTGTGTGCTCACTTGTGTCCGACTCTTTGTGACCCCATGGGCTATAGCATGCCAGGCTCCTCTGCTTCTGGAATTTTCCAGGCAAGAATACTGTAGTGGGTTGCCATTTCCTTCTCCAGTGGATCTTCCTAACCCAGAGACTGAACCTGTGTCTCTTGCGCCTCCTGCATTGGCAGGCAGGTTCCTTACCACTGTGCCACCTAGGAAGCCCAAAATAGTAAGCTAGAAGAGATTTCAGCTTAAATATGATTTAGATAAGCATTGCCAGATAAAAGTACACACTTAAGAGAAGGATTCTAAATCTAACCTGATTTTTTTTTTAAGAAATAACTTTAAAATACTTGGCCAGTGTATATGCTTTCTTTGATCTATAACGTTCCCCCCTTTCCCTTCTTTTGCTCTTAGAAGCCAGCCAAGACTTCTAAAATGGAGAAGTACCTCTGCTGGTCCTTGCTGGTAAATCAGCGCACTCCCGAATGAGCTCTTTCTCGCAAAAAAACTTTTCTTGACTTTTTCATGTAAAAGAATGTGCTGTGGATTAAAACAAGAGAAAATTACACTTGTTCCCATCAGCCTGATCCTAACTACCCAGAGAGCAGCTTGGCCTCCTCTGTTAATCTTCCTGGAGGTAGCCGGGTCTGCAGCAGTAGGCCAGTCCATTATCTATAATATGATAATAAATACTTATCATATCTTCTGCCAAAGAAGTCCCACTGCTTCATAGGCATTATCTTCACACCCTCCAAAGTCTTCAAAAGGATGTTAGTCAGCTGAGAGTGAGTTAATTATAAATAGGCACTAAGTTTCTCCTTCTTGCATCTCATTAAACTACACAAAATCTCAATTCAGCTTAATATTAATACAAGTGCTCTATTGGATTAGGAACTCCTAAATGACAGGCTGTGGGCTCCCATTTCCTTTATATTCCCCAGTGGGCATTAAACATTCTGGTTCTCCATAAAAAGGATGACTTTAATTAGTCTCACTGACTCACCAACCAAACTACAAACCCAAAGCACAAGCACACTAAGGGTTGGAAAGGGAGAGTCAGCACCTCCAATCCCTCTGTGAACCATCAGGGTTAAAACATTTCCCTGTCATCTGCTTTCCAGAAAGCGTTTAGTGTTCTTGAGTGGCAACACATTCCCTCCCTTTGATCTGATTCTTGGGGAAAGAGGAGAGCTGGTCCCCAGCTGTTAAGAGCCTAATGTGACCCATTTTGGTCTGGGACTGGCTTTAAGGATCACTTACTTAGGAAAGGGCAAATAGGTGTCAGCCCTTGGTAACTGGCTTCCTGGGGTCCTGTACTGAGAGGCACCCCTCCCCCCACCTCACCACTGAGCTCCAGGGAAGCTTCTGTGATCCATGAACATGTCTGCCACCAACCCCGGGCTCAGGAGGGGCCAGGGCACAAACCATGTATTTGCCATCCCTGAGCTGCTTGTATGTCGAAGAGCTAGCAATTCCCAGTCTACTGTTTTCATTAATTTAGTTCTTCAAAAAGTAGAAGTCACAGCAGTCATAAAAAAAGAAAAAAACCAATTTTGATGTTTTTACAATAGTTTTAAGGAAAATAGATGTTCCCTGAAAAAGACACTGGCAGAGGTCCTCACTGGTGTTCCTAGAGACAGTCAAGGGCAGAATTTCTAGACACATCTTCACCTACACCCTGACAAGGACCACCATTCAGAGCTTCATAGGTGAGACGACTGAGAAGGACTGGGTGGCTTCTGCTATTAGACTTCACAGGGAACAGGGAAAGAAAAGAACAGATTTGAGGATCACTTAAAAGGGAGCAACTCCTGGACTTCCCTGGTGGTACAGTGGATAAGAATCCGCCTGTCAATGTAGGGACACAGGTTCGAGTCCTGATCTGGGATTCCACACGCCGTGGAGCAACTAAGTCCTGCTCATATCACGACTGACCCCGTGTGCTGCACCTACTGAAGCCAGCGTGCCTAGAGCCTGTGCTCTGCAAGAAGAGAAGCCACCTCGGTGAGAAGCCCGGCAATGCAATGAAGGGTAGCCCCCACTTGCCATAACTAGAGAAAAGCCTGCATAGCAATGAAGACCCAGTGCAACCAAAAATAAGTAAAAATTTAAAAACAGATGTTAAAAAAAAAAGTGATTTCCAAAGCCAAAGAAAAGTATTAAACAGAAAAATCAATGTGATGCTCATTTTGATAGGGGGAAAGAGGAAGAATCAATTTCTTGAACTTGAGCTAGCAAAGCTCTTAGATCAGTCAACTGTATCCACATGTTTTCTGCTCTGTTCTTAACACTGATGGACCAAATGGGCACACACAAGGCAAATGACAGTGTTCCTTTCCCCGCAAGCTTATATAATCTCTCTGCCTCTCCCCTGAGGTGGGTTTGAATGCCAGAGGCCAGGTCAGGCCTCTGGAGAGACAGCTGGCCTCCCAACATCTACTCTGCGTTGTCAGCCAACTGCTCCCAGGTGAGAGGAGTGTTTTTGGCAGCAACCGTAGTACACAGCAGGCAAGAGGCCTTAAGAAAAGGCAAGGGGGAGGAGGCAGGCATGTGATTCTGGAGACAAATAAACACAATTAGCTATGCTAGAAACAAACTGAAAAGACTCAGTGGGAAGACTGATTCCTTCTGCCAAGAGAGAAAAACCAAAGGAAAAATCATTTTAAAAGAAACCTTTTACTTCCCCTTGGCAGCCAGAGCACCATGACAATCATATTTTCTGTGAAGTCCTTTTCATTATGGGCTTTTCCACCCTTTCAAACACTAGCACAATCAAGGTTTTTGACTGCTTTATCAGTTTGCTGCCCAAAGAGAATCCATGCATCTTTCAGGTCAATCCTTTCATACCTGGAGATGACAACTGTAAGACTTTCACAGCCGTTCTGTCCCTGTGTACTTAAATAGACCCTACCTGTAACAATGGGTGATCAATAGTGTTGTCCCTAGGGGTCTATTTTTCCACTTCCAGAATCCAATTCTGTAGTGGAGGATTAGGTACAGCAGAGGGGTCTAATGGCTACCCTAACAGGATATGGTGTTTAATAGGACAGGCCCTGGAGTTAGGCAACTTGGATTTGAATCCTGACTCTGCCTTGGATGACCTTGGGCCTATAATTTAACCTCCTTGTGCCTCACTGTCTTCACCTATAAAATAAGGATATGGAGGTACCTGACTAACAGGGTTGTTGACATTTAAAGAATTACGATAAAAGAGCCTTCATCTTTTAGAAATACATTCTGAAATGCTTACAGATCACGATATGATGGCTGGGGTTTGCTTCAAAATCGTCTGGAGGTAAGGCGTATGCAGAGAAGTTGGCCATGAGTTGGTAACTGTTGAAGCTGCGGGATGGTTGCACATGGAGGTATATTCTACCATTCTATCCGCCTCTGCCTGAAATGTTCCATAATAGTAAGTTTAAGAGAGAGAGATGATAGTACAAGTAAAACTGCTAGCACACAACGTGTGCTCAACTAATGCGATCTGCCCAAGGTCAGAGGAAGCCTTGAGGCTGTCGTTTCCAGGTCCAAAAGACAGGGACGCCTGCCTCTCTAGAGACATGGGTGGGCTCTGGGCCAAGGAAGGTGGCGGGTCAGGGGGTTGCAGCTGAGGTCTTCACTGTCACTCTAGGCATCCATTGTTGCCCAGCATTTTCATTATCAAACTTGTTTGTTTGTGGGTTTTTTGGCTGTACTGTGAAGCACATGGGGTCTCAGTTCCAGACAGCCCGCAGTAGCAGTGCTATCACGATATGATGGCTGGGGTTTGCTTCAAAATCGTCTGGAGGTAAGGCGTATGCAGAGAAGTTGGCCATGAGTTGGTAACTGTTGAAGCTGCGGGATGGTTGCACATGGAGGTATATTCTACCATTCTATCCGCCTCTGCCTGAAATGTTCCATAATAGTAAGTTTAAGAGAGAGAGATGATAGTACAAGTAAAACTGCTAGCACACAACGTGTGCTCAACTAATGCGATCTGCCCAAGGTCAGAGGAAGCCTTGAGGCTGTCGTTTCCAGGTCCAAAAGACAGGGACGCCTGCCTCTCTAGAGACATGGGTGGGCTCTGGGCCAAGGAAGGTGGCGGGTCAGGGGGTTGCAGCTGAGGTCTTCACTGTCACTCTAGGCATCCATTGTTGCCCAGCATTTTCATTATCAAACTTGTTTGTTTGTGGGTTTTTTGGCTGTACTGTGAAGCACATGGGGTCTCAGTTCCAGACAGCCCGCAGTAGCAGTGCCGAGTCTTAATCACTGAGGATGTGCTGTGTGTGTTTTAGTCACTAAGTCACGTCTGACTCTTGCGATCCCATGGATTGTGCCTGCCAGGCTCCTCTGTCCATGGGATTCTCCAGGCAAGAATACTGGGGTGGGTTGCCATTTCCTTCTCCAAGGGATCTTCCTGACCCAGGAATTGAACCTGGGTCTAGTCAAGGCTATGGTTTTTCCAGTGGTCATGTATGGATGTGAGAGTTGGACTGTGAAGAAAGCTGAGTGCTGAAGAATTGATGCTTTTGAACTGTGGTGTTGGAGAAGACTCTTGAGAGTCCCTTGGACCGCAAGGAGATCCAACCAATCCATCCTAAAGGAGATCAGTCCTGGGTGTTCATTGGAAGGACTAATGCTGAAGCTGAAACTCCAGTACTTTGGCCACCTCATGCGAAGAGTTGACTTATTGGAAAAGACCCTGATGCTAGGAGGGATTGGGGGCAGGAGGAGAAGGGGACGACAGAGGATGAGATGGCTGGATGGCGTCACTGACTCAATGGACATGAGTTTGTGAACTCCGGAGTAGGTGATGGACAGGGAGGCCTGGCGTGCTGTGATTCACGAGGTCGCAAAGAGTCGGACATGACTGAGCGACTGAACTGAATTGAACTGAACTCCTGAATTGCAGGCAGATGATTTACCAACTGAGCTATGACGGAAGCCCAACCACCAGGGAAGTCCCGTCATACTTGTTTGAAAGTGATCATTATTAGTCTTCCATGCTTTGAAAATAAGTCAACCACATCCATTCAATGGTTCATGACCCTGTATCATTTAGTCAGTTACACTTAATCTCAGGTTAGAGTTTAGAAGAGCTGGCAGGTGGCTCCAAATGAAGCTACTATTACCCAAGCTAAAAGAAAGGACTGCCAAGTTCTGATGGTCTGTGCAGCTATTTGACATACACATATGTGGTTTTGTAGGCATAGGGAATCATGAAAAAAAGCTCGATGCACCATCCCGAGACCCTGCCCCCTGCCCCCAGGGTCAATGCTTCCAGTAGGTTCAGGGAACCACATATATAAATTTAGCAACTCCCACCTTCTGGAATCCGTTATATAGGGTGATGAGCTGAGCAGTCAGGAAATCCCACCCTGGACCCATTCTAGGCTATAGAAGCTTTGTAAAGGAGCCCTAAATTAAACACAAACTCATCTGCCACAGGCCCTTTCACAAATAACAAATCTATAACCAGCTCTGACACTTTCTAACTATAGTGACCTTGGGCAAGCCACTTCCTTTTTTTTCTCATTGGTAAACTGGGATCTCTCTCTCCTAAATTTGCTTCAAGGAGTAGAGACAACATAAAAAAACACTGCACTACACAATGCCTGGCACATAGGAATCTTCAATATAGTAGGTATTCGTCAAAATAGTAGGTATTTTGTGCTTCAGGATGCCTTCACACACGAGTGTATTGTTATTGTTACACCCTGTGTAATTAGGTTAATGTATCTAGACACAATGGTACTCCAGGCCATGAGACATATCCCAGCCACATAATTATAAATAGTCTAATATTTTCTTTTTCTTTCATGGGACAAATTGTGCATGCATTTCATGAATTAATCCGAACCTCTTCAGCACAATGAGATCTGACTAATCAGTTTCTACCTGCCTGAAATGCCGCCCAGTTTCAGTGAAATTCTTGGCACTTTATCCCTGAACCTGTGTGTCTGGGTGACATTCTACAGCTGCAGCCAACTCCAATCCCAGCATGAGTCCGCATGAAACTAACTAAAGCCACTTTATAAAGAGCTTAGGCTTCCTGGCAACTCAAGAGAACAACATTGATGCCCTCATCTTGCTTAAGTGCAGGAATAGCAAAGCTAAGATCGAACTCCTGGAATGAATCCTTTGGACAGGGTGAAATACACCATGGAGAATTTAAATTTTCTAATTCAAGAGCCATTACACTCAACATTGATTTTTACATCCTCCTCTTTTTTTCTTCCATATTTTATACAAGCAATTTGAGCCTAAAAGGAAAATGAGATTTCACCAACAAAGTTTTATTTCTCACAAAAAGTATGACCTACAGGCAACATTTGGCAGAGTATTTCTATTCCATCTTCAAGTGGTTTGGGGAACAGTAGCTCTCTCCCAGTTTCTGTGCTACCTTGAACCTCTTGGGAAATTCTCTTAGTCTCCAGAGAGCAGGTGCTAAGAATAGGGCAAATACATAGCTTCAAGTTACTGGTGAAAAGCAACAAATTATCCGTTCCTTAAAAATTAGGATGGGGGGTGGGGCAGGAACCTTCCTTGGTGGTCCAGTGGCTAAGACTCTGTACTCCTGATACAGGGGGCCTGGGTTGAATCCCTGGTCAGGGAAGTAGATCCCACATGCTGATTAAAGATCCTGCATGCCGAAACTAAGACCCACAAATGCCAAATAAATAAATTAAAATACTTTTAAAAACTGATTGAGTTTTTTCTTGCTTGCTTTTCTTAATTCTGGACTACATCATCATAAGCAGAAATAAATGTCACTGCCCTTAACACTAATATCTCAAGACCAACCAAAAACTTAAATCAATAACCCTAGCTCTGATTGCCTTTAGGTTTTACAGTCCCAGGAACCAGCTCAGCCTGGAAAGTGGGGAGAACTTGACTCTTCTCTGGGTGTGCTTGTCTTGAAATCTTGACATCTTCCTTTACCTTTATTATAGATGACCATTCTTTATAATCATTATTAATTCATTCATTCAACAAACACTGGTCTGCTGAGGTATGGAGCCCTTCTCATATAAGAGAATAGGGACAGTTTATTAGTTATCTAGATGGCTTGGAGCTTGCACCCTCCCAGACACTCCGAGGACACACCCTAAGCCCCAGGTTTAACTCAACCTGATCATCCAACCCAGGTGACTTCCAGCAGAATGTGGTTCCCCACCTTTGGGGACGTGGGGTTCTGAACGTCATGTGGGCTAACGTGAGGTCTTGTTCGTTCATGCTAAGCTCCTGAGTACAACCAACTGTTTGTACTTTTGTTTACATATGCCCTGAGCTTTGCCTCAGCTCTGTGCACAGGTATGAGAAAGCCTTGAGGAATCCTTTCCCCACCTGCTTCTGAAGCACAGCTTCCTCCCTTAAGTACTCACCTCCAAACTGTAACCTCCACAAGGGTGGGGACTGCATTTGAGTTCAACATTCCATCTTTACTCGTGTTCAGCATAGACCTCAGCCCTGGTAAGGCATTAATACTGATAAATAAGTGAGTGGATAAATGAACAAATGAACAAAATAGCCTTTGCTTCCCAGACTACTGGGAAGTCTATCCAATCTCACTCCACAGGGTCAGTGTTCAGGTTCCTTCTCTGCCAGAACTACCAGGCCAGACCCAAGGATGGCCTAACCCACAGGTTGCTCAAGGGTCAATTCTATGTTTCCTGGTATCAGTAGGTGTTCAGTCAATAGTTATTATTCTGATGCATTATTTGAAGTTGCATCAAGGCCATGCTCCAACTACATGAGAAGAGACAGAAGGATGTGGTGGACAGAGCCCTGTAGCAGTAGTCAGAAGCCCTGGGTTTGAGTCCATTTTGCCCCTTTTCTCACTGTGACTTTGACAAATTTCTCTTATCTCAGCCCCAGGTTTCCTTCATCTGTATGAAAGAAATCAATATAATGATATCTGCTTTCCATGGCTTACAGAGTAACTGCAGAAGCTGTATTTGACAAGGTATATAAAAGCACTTAGAAAACTGTCTAGCAGAAACACATACAGAAATATTTCAAGAGGCAATTTGCCAACATTAATTAAATACCTCTAAGGCTTTAAAATAAAGTTTTCAAACTTTTTCGACTATAGCCCTTTGGAAAGAACATATTTTACATCACAAACAGGTGATACATTCATCATAACAAACATTTAACAAAATGGTACTTATGTTACTTTTATTTTTAGTTTGGCTCTCTTTTAAGTTTTCTTCTCTCTTTCTTCCTTTTTCTTAAATGCAGGTCATTAATTTCACAAGGCATGGTTCTGAATCTCAGGAGCACCTTAAAAATGTGATGCCCTGGCCCTCCCCACTGAGAGTCTGAATCAACTGTCTTCAGTGGGGCCTGGGCATCTGCATTCTCAGAATGCCCCAGGTACTTCTATTGTACAGCCAGGACTGAGAACCACAGAACTGATGGTTTCTAGCTCACAGCTGAAAAATCACTCCATTTGTTTACATCTTGGTCTGCTAAATACTCTTGGAATGTCATCCCACCCCCATCCCGCTGAGGCGCCTCTGGTTGCTTGAATGGACCACTTACTCCTCTGGCTCAAAGTGCACCAGGAAAAACACAGCAAGGCAGGAAGGTCAAAGCGGGGCCTGAGCTTCATGGGCGGCCTCCTTTGTCCTCCCCAGATGGCCAAGAAGGCCCATGAAGAGCAAAACCTGCAGCGGACTTGGAGTATTTCATTGAAAGTGAAGGGACCCTCCAAGAACTTTTGCTTAAGTAGAAGAAGCTAAGAAAAAGTAAAGAGAAACTGCCAGACACCAGGCCTGCTCACACACACAGTAGAGGAAGTTGTGCCTGTGCAGAGATAGGGGTCCCAGTAAAGCCCAGAAGACAAGTTGGGGGGTTGGGAGTGGAGGGAGGACTTCACCACCTAGCTTCTCCTCCTTCCTAGTGTGGAGGAGGAAACAGAAAGCTCTTCCAGCCTCAGCTCATCTCTGCCCTCCAGAAAACAGGTCTGAAGCACTGCCCTGCTCATCCGGTTGGAGGCAACCGCAGCCCACCGCCAGCAGAACCAGAATGCAGAAGGAACCATAGACACAAGTGGTTCTATGTCCCTGCCCTACCTACTCTTGGACACATGGATGGGATCAGGAAACCTGACCTGGATCTGTGCACCATGGGTTCAAAAGCCAAGACTATGTCTGATGCATAGTCCCTGGACTGACTAACCATTATACTAAGAGTTACCAGTTACTGGGCAACTCTGTGAGCTAAGTATTTTATATACACTATCCCATCTAATTGCACAACAGCATTTCAGACCTTCATTTTTAAGGAGCTCACCCAGGGTCATTCTAAGATGTTAACACAAGTTGGTCCCCACTCCAGATCCCTTAATCTAGTTCAGGATCTCTCAGCACTACTGCCATTTGAAATGAAACTGAAAGTCGCTCAGTCATGTCCAACTCTTTGTGAACCCATGAACTATATATAGTCCATGGAACTGTCCACACCAGAATCCTCGAGTGGGTTCCCTTCTCCAGGGGATCTTCCCAATCCAGGGATCGAACCCAGGTCTTCCACATTGCAGGCGGATTCTTTACCAGTTAAGCCACCAGGGAAGCCCAAGAATACTGGAGTGAGTAGCCTATCCCTTCTCCAGTGGATCTTCCCAACCCAGGAATTGAACTAGGGTCTCCTGCATTACAGGAGGATTCTTTACAAGCTGAGTTACCTGGAAAATTCTTTACTGTGAAGGGCTATCGCATGCATTATACAACATCTAGCAGCATTTCTGGCCTCTACCCATTAGATGCCAGTAACATCTCTCTCCTTTCCAGCTATGAAAATCAAAAGTATCTCTAGACATTGCCAAATATCTTGGCGGCCTGGGGGTGAAAGGGATGTAAAATCATTGCCCCTGCTCCTTATTAAGAACACCTGCTCTAGTCTCAACCCCCTGCGGTATTGTTTCCTGGGTGTGAAATATCATTCAGAACAGAGACGGAGCAAAGGCCAAATGCCACTATAGAAGGGATAAACAACAAAAATAGCCCCATCCTCCAGTTATACAGTGGCCCCTCAGTGTCTGTGGGGATTGCTTCCAGGATCCTCCTGGCATACCAAAATCTGTGCATGCTCAAGTCCTTTATATACAATGGCACAGTATTTTCATGTAACCTACCCACATCCACCCACATACTTTAAAACATCTCTAGATTACTTACAGTACCTAATACAATGTAAATATTATGTGAATAGCTGTAAATACAATGTAACGGTTTTGTGTAAAATAAATGCTGTGTAAGTAGTTGCTTGGGCATGACAAGTTCAAGTTTTGTTTTCTGGAACTTTCTGGGATTTTTTTTTAAACTTTTTGTTTGTATTGGGATATAGCCTATTAACAATGCTGTGATAGTTTCAGGTGAACTGAGAAGGGATTTAGCCATGCATATACATGTATTCATGCTCCCCCCAAATTCCCCTGGGATTTTTCTTCCCTGACTATTTTCTGACATTTATTTCAACTGACATTTTAAGGCTAGACAAGAAAAATTTAAACATGAAAATTTTCTCTGACCGTTGGCCTCCTCCCTCCCATCCCCTGGTCATTGTACATCTGCATTATGCATTAACCAGATTCCCTAATGGCAGAAAACCCTGCTCAATCAGAAAGATCACTTGTGCTGCTTCTGGCAGTCACACAGCTCTTTAGAAGATAACATTCCTTTGTCAGTCCTTAAGAAGTCATGATGACCTACCTTCATCTTCTACCTGTAGACATCTTTGGTGAGCTTTATGTACAATACCAATATATCATTTCCCTTAAATGTAGTAACTGGTATAGAATAGACTGGTCAGAGAACCTGGGGAGATATTGGGTCCCACCTAATGGAAGTATCTTCATTTAGATACTTACTTATGACCTTATTAATGCCACTAGCTGCTTTGCTTGTATTCCTCCTATTGAATAAGATGACTGTTTTTTGCATGACCAAATATGTGGCCAAGGCTCTGGTAAAATTAATGATGATTCAGTTCAGTTCAGTTGAGTCGCTCAGTCATGTTCGACTCTTTGTGACCCCATGAATTGCGGCACGCCAGGCCTCCCTATCCATCACCAACTCCCAGAGTCCACCCAAACCCATGTCCGTTGAGTTGGTGATGCCATCCAATCATCTCATCCTCTGTCGTCCCTTCTCCTCCTGCCCTCAATCTTTCCCAGCATCAGGGTCTTTTCACCTGAGTCAGCTCTTCGCATCAGGTGGCCAAAGTATTGGAGTTTCAGCTTCAGCATCAGTCCTTCCAATGAACACCCAGGACTGATCTCTTTTAGGATAGTCTGGTTGGATCTCCTTGCAGTTCAAAGGACTCTCAAGTGTCTTCTCCAACACCACAGTTCAAAAGCATCAATTCTTCTGCACTCAGTTTTCTTTACAGTCCAACTCTCACATCCATACAAGACCACTGGAAAAACCATAGCCTTGACTAGATGAACCTTTGTTGACTAGGTGACTTAAAATGATTGAAGAAATATACAATTCTATAAGATCAATGATTATAATAGTGTAACTCTAGATGTGGGAAGAAGCAATAAGAGGGAACCATTTCCCAGACCAAATTACAGGCCAGCTAGAGGCTCTGGCTACTGTTAACAGAGTCTTGTCCACTAAGAGCACATTGAGAAGCCTATCAAAGAAATCCCTGCCCAACCTGGGAAGGAGCATTCCTAGCCTCATGAGACAAAGCAGTCACATAATGCCTCCCAAATCATGGTCAAAATTAAGACTGAAAAGGAGGGGATTGTAAAAATAAAGAATGTTGTCCACCATCAATTCTATAAGGATTAAGTCATCAGCCACTTTGGTCACTGACCTATGCAGTACACCTCAAAAAGGAATTCAGGGCAAAGATCAGGATGAGGCATTTTGTGCTACAGAAAAATAGAAATTGACTCTCAGGTGGTTAAGATATTTTAAAGAGAAAATTTTATGAATCCAGTTTCTAGAATCTTCCCATACTTACAGGGCACTAAAACCATCAACTAGGACACCTGTTCCTTGCAGATAGCAATAACTCTACCAAGACGTGTGCTTGATTGCATGTACCCTCTTCTCTAAAGTCATATCTAGACTGGCCACAATCTTCACCTCTTTGGAACAGTTCTCAGACCTCTCTGAGAGACTGTCTCCCAGGTTATAATCCTCAGGTTGGTTTGAATAAAATGTTCCATTTCTTTCTTAGCTTGACTATGGATTAATTTTTTCACTGACATTTCCATCCCTGGCTGGTTGAACCTAATGATGCAGACTCCATCCCCCACGCCAGCCCCCATAGAGAAGGCAGACTATCACTTTACAATTCACTAAGTAATTTTAGAGCCCTTATTTCCTTTTATGGCATATGAGTACATAGCAGGATCTAATCCTGAAAGAATTTATCTATATCAAAAAATATAAACACTGTTGAGAGAGCCATATATTTAGCCTTCTCCAAGAAATTGAGGGAAAGGAACATATAGTGAAATTTATATTAACCCTTAGCCTTGTAAGCCATTAGGAGAAAAAAAAAAACAAAAACCAACAGTTCTTGCTAATCCATTGTCCTAAGTAAGAGGGCACATTACGTGAACTTCTGGGGGGGAAAATCTGTTCCTTATACCTCATCTCCTGCACATACTTCACTGAAACACAGAGAATTCTCAAATGTTGAACATTTTATGAAACAGCTATTTCATAGTAACCATAAATTATTTCATTAAGATTAAGGTAAAATTAACTGAATATAATAAAATTCATAAATTTGTAAAAAATGATTGTTGGTATTTATGAAAGAGCTGAGAATGCAGTGCCAGGTTCTTCCTCTCTATCACTTAAAAAAAGAAACAGAACAAAACTCCAATTTAACTGAAACAAACGTTTCCCAGAATCATCCCTTTCAATATATGCCAAGAGAACTAGAGCTATGTCGTTAGAATAATATTTCATTAGAATAGGGAGAAAATTATAGAAGCTTTTAAACAATTTTCCTTCAGCTTTTTACCAAATTGTTACACCTAATACACACTCAAAACTGGACTTTTCATATTTTAAAATACGTGCATGCTCGGTTGCTAAGTTGTGTCAGACTCTGCAATCCCATGGACTATAGCTCGCCAGGTTCCTCTGTCCAAGGGATTTTCCAGGCAAGAATACTGGAGTGGGTTGCCATTTCCTTCTCCAGGGGATCTTTCTGACCCAGGGATTAAACTGGAGTCTCCTGCTTGGCAGGTAGATCCTTTACCTCTGGGAAGCCCAATAGGAATTCAAAATAAAGTAGCTAGCTATGGTTGCTGTTAAGGTCACTCTTAAAACATTCCTGAGAGGAGAGGTTCATTTGCAAAGCCCAGCCAAAAGGACTATCATTACTTGGACATATAAATTTTTACATGGCTTAAAAGGAATTTTAATACAAAATGATCAATAAGCACTCTTAATAACATAAAGAGCTAGACTCTATGGAGCACTGATTATGTAAGGGACACTGATCTCAGGGTTCTACACACACAAATCTTACTTCATCTCCATCACAGCCCCATGAGGTACCTGCTCATCATATCTTCATTTTAGGGTAAGAAAATGGAGGCCAAAAGAGATGAGTAATTTGTCTGAGATCACAGTTAAATCAAGATTCAAGCTAAGGGTGTACTGAAACTTCAGGTTATACAACCTGAGGAGGGGGGGAAATGGAATTTAGGGAAACAAAGGCAGAAAAGGGATATGTAATTTTTCATGCTATGTGCTATGGAATCCCAAAACTAAAATGGATTTTCACAAATCATTCTCTTCCTCTTGACTCTATATAGATCTTTTCATATAAAAACTTAGGTATCAGGCAATGATACCTAATTACCAATATTACCTATTGGTAATGACCAATAGGGTAAGTGACTTTCTGACTACCTTTTTTGCTGGAAAAAACAGGTCTTTTGTTCATTTTGCTTTTGGTAAAAAATACAAGGGGATGGAAACTGCCTGGTACAGAGGACATGGAAGAGGAAAAGAAAGGCTGATTTTCTCCAGCCCCAAAAGCTAAAAGGTGTTGGTGCATGTTAAGTCACCTCAGTCATGTCCAACTCTCTGCAACGCTATGGATTGTAGCCCGCCATGCTCCTCTGTTCACGGGATTCTCCAAGCAAGAATACTGGAGTGGGTTGCCGTGCCCTCCTCCAGGGGCTCTTTCTGACCCAGGGATGGAACCTGAGTCTCTTATATCTCCGGCATTGGCAGGCAGGTTCTTTACCACTAGCACCACCTGGGAAGCCCCCAAACCATAAGGTATGACAGAGTATAATACTCTGTGCTCAGTTGCTGTTGTGTCTGACTCTTTGCGACCCCATGGACTGTAGCTCAGCAGGTTCCTCTGTCCATGGGATTTCCCAGGCAAGAATACTGGAGTAGGTTGCCATTTCCTCCTCTAGGACCAGTTTTTGTTTTTTTTTACACATGCACCAGAGCACAATCAAATGAAGGCTGCATTTCAAAGCAACTACTTTACAATCCTAAACACATACTCTTCACTGGATGACCCCTGTAGAACTGCTAGTCCTTCAAGAGGACTTTCATTACTTTAATGGACAAACTTCCTATAACAATCCCAATTCTCCACCACAGTTGGCTCCACACAAGCGTTTGGCTGTTTCCCAACTGCGGAAGGTTTGCCATCACAGAGGCAATTCAGTCAACGTGTTGCCAACTCTGAAGGCAACTCCAAAGCAGGGCTCCAAAATTATTCTCGGCAATGACAGCATCACTAGAATTAGTACACAGCTTGCCACGATGAGGGGTGAGGAAGAAAGGGTGAAACACGAATTTATTTGAATGTATAAATACTTAGGTACTTATTCTAGAATTTGGATAAAGAATTGGAAGAACCAGCTAGCTATATGTCCAAGTGGATAAATATGCTACCGCAATAATGATAATGCAAATTTTGGTGCAAGGTTTTGACCACCTCCTGATGGAAAAAAAAAGCTTGTCCTGAAATGATACCTGTGAAATTGAATAGATCACTTTACCATTAACTTGCATACTTATTGATGAGCTTTCCTCTTCATGAAGACAAAAAAAAAAAATGGGCCCAACATATTAAAGAGTGAAAAGTAAAACTGTTATTCGCTAAGTTGAGTATTGTGTACAACTCTGTGAACTCATGGACTGTAGTCTGTCGGGCTCCTCTGTCCATGGGATTTCCCAGGCAAGAATAATGGAGCGGGTAGCTATCCCTTTCTCTGGGGGAATCTTCTTCACCCAGGAATCAAACCCAGATCTCCTGCATTGCAGGCAGATTCTTTACCATCTGAGCCAATACTAGATGCCAAAAGTCTTTGGTCCTCCCAGGAAGCTCAAATCTCAGTGTATACTAGAAGATGGACCTATATCTACAGCAGAAAAGAAAAAGAGTGGAGCGCATTCCCTCCCCCTCCCATTGCCCCTTAAAGCCCAGGAACCTCCTCAGGGAGAAATCTACTTAACAGGATTCCCAAGGCCCTAGGTCTTCCTGAATTAGTTGTTATATCAAATAATTAAGGTAATTACCACCCATAATTAACCATACAGAATACATTAATATAAGATGTCAATATTATTTAACTAGTAAAAGAGAGCCAGACACCTAAGACAAACAACAGGAGGAAAAAGCAAGATAAACCAGACAGTGCCCTGGTCATTTGTTTATATTCAGACAGGCTTTAGAATGCCCATTCACTGAGGTCCTAGGCAGGCTAACGCCCACCAGCTGACCTGGTCAAGGGTGCAGCAACTCAGGGGTGGGTCCAGGCTGTGGACCTCCTAAGAGGGCAGTCAAGGGCAGCCCACCTTCCATGCAGGTAACTCCTATTCACTCCACTAAAGGGAGCCCTCGCCAACAGAAGCAATCCAAAAGTATAATACTCATGTTTACTAGACTGTGGAATGCAATGCATTTGTGGGCGGTTCGTTTGTATGTGTGTACGCTGAAACCTTCTTGATTTTCCTCCAGTTTTTACTCAGAAACAACCTCTCACAAAGTACAAAAGAGGAGGAAGCAAGCAGCACATGTGGATCTAAAAATTACACACACTTTTATTATGAGTTACGCGCACACACAGAGGTAGAGCTTACCTATACAATTTGAAAACTCACTCCAGAGCTATTCTGAGCTATAAGCCCAGACCCTTCTCATCGGATCCCTGGGCAAAATCACTTCTAACCCAGCTCAGAAATATGAGATGCAGCCCTAAGCCTGTCCAGTCCACGGGTCTCCCGTTTTGTGAGTCTGTGCCTGAGGGCCACGGATTCTTAGGGCACTGCGGTGCCCACGCAGGTCTGCCAGGTGCGCCCCTCTCTGGTCCCTGCCTAAGATGCCAACGCTGCCTGAGCTCGCTAGGTGGAGGGTTCCTACCCAACCCCATCCAGGGTGGACCTTCTTGCTCCCTTGAGAGGATGTCCTCTGGAGATGGCCATGACCCCACCGAGTGGGCTGCGTCCCCTAGGCCGAGATGTTCCCTGAGTGCCCGCCCTACAGCTCCGCGGGCCACCTCGGACCCCCGCCGCGGCGTTCTAGCTCTCCAATCCCCCATCCTCCAAAACAGAACCCCGGGTTCTCCGCACAGCTCTGCTCCTCGCGCCCGCCCTCTGGGCGAAACCCCCTCCATCCTTTCCCCGAGAAGTCACTCGCGTCGCCCCACCCTCCTCTGTCCGGGGCTCCCCTCCCTGGGGCTTGTCTCCCGCCCCGCCCGCCTCGGGCTTCCTCTCTCCGCACTCCCTTCCAGGGTTCTGCTCCCCTCCGCCCTGCGGAGGGCGCCCCGAGAAGGCCAACTGGGCAGCCCTCATTCCGCACCCCTGGGGACCTCTCCAACCTCAGGATCCTAACCCCGTAGTCCTTCAGGATGGGGTTTCGGGACGCCCCAACTTCGAGTTCCTGACCCTCTGCCTCGCCTTCAGGGCTCCTGGACGCCCCAGCACCGGGGGCATGTTGACTCCCCGCCCCCGGGCTCCTCCTCTACCTCGCGATGCTCCTCCGGGGCCCCCCACAGTCGCGATCTTGACATCCTGGTGCTTGCGCCCGGGGGCTCCCCAACAGCCGGGTCCTGACCCGCCTCCCTCCGCGCACCGCGCCGCCAGCCCAGGGACTCACCGGCAGCGGCGGCCGACCCCGTGCACGCAGCCCAGCCCGCACTCCCGGCCCAAGATCCCGCTCCCAGCTTCCTGCAGGCGGCGGTGACTGCGGCCAGCGCGGGTCGGAGGAGCGGCGGGGAAGAGGGGCCAGCCGGGGGCGGGCTCCGCCCGGCTCCGCCCCTTCCCGGCCCGGGGGCGGGATGCGCAGACCCGCGCACCCACCGCCGCCGCGGGTGCTGCCGGCGAGGAAGTTGCTTACGCCTCTTCCTTCCAGCTGCGGGTCAGGCCCGCAAGGCCCCCTTTCGGCGGCTGAAGCCCCGAGGGGACAGGAGAAAAAGAGACTAGTCAGCCGCTGTCTTGTTCTTTCCGGGAGTAGGGGTTGGGGGGGGGGCACTGCAGAAGTCTTTCCGGAGGGGGAAAAGCAACAACCTTCTCTCTTTAAGACAGAATCCAATCTACTCTTCACCACTCAAATCTGCACATTCAGGGTCATTCTGGCCATGAAATCATGTTATGACTTGCCGAGGAGGGCGACACACACTTTCACACCCCCTGAGATCCAGCCTCGAAGGACTCCCCTATGACTTACACACCATACAAACACACCTCTCACACTGACAGGCCGTCACCCACTTCTATCCCCCCATCTCTAGCAGGTTCCCATAACCATGACCTATGTACACAAGGGATGGAGTAGAGGCGCTCAGGGGAGGAATTTCCACGTTTGTCCTCCCCAGACTTGTCCCCTTCCTGCATTGCTCTCCATGTTTTACCATAAGGAAAATACCCTTAAGATATTGGAGCACAGGGGAGCATGGTCCGGCCGTTAAGACTCCTTGCTCCTAATGCAGGGGGGCGGGATACATCCCGGGTCAGGAAACTAGATCCCACATGCCACAACTAAGACCTGGTGCAGCCAAAAAAAAAAAGAAAGAAAGAAAAGATAATAGGAGCACCAATTAACAAATCAAATCAAATTGGCTTTGCTGTTAAAAAAATCAGTCCTCATTATCTGGACAAAAAAAAATAGAGACTCATCAGATCCTGGGAAGATGACCTGCACTAGTGTTACTTTAAGAGATTCCTTTAATTCACTTCATGACTCTGTTGAGACAGGCAGGCCCAACTCTTGTCTGTTGAAACCTGGCACTTTTCCATTATATACCCTATGAAACCACCTATATGTGGAATTTAAGAAAACACAAAGTATTTGCAAAACAGAAACAGACTCACAGGCATAGAAAACAGACTTGTTCTGGATAGGCGTATGGGATTAGGGATTCAAAATACTATGTGTAAAAATAGATAAGCAATAAAGATACGTTGTATATCACAGGAAATTATAGCCATTATCTTATAATAACTTATAATGGAATAAATTCTGCAAAGATACTTAATCACTATGCTGTACACCTGAAACATGTTAATATTGTAAATCAACTGTACTTCAATTTAAAAAATTGAGATCAAACTAAAAAGAAATAATAACATTTGCTTTCCTAAATACACATAACATTAAATTAAAAACATTTTAATTGTGGTAAAATATGCATAATATCCCTGAAGGAAGGAATGGCAACCCACTCCAGTATTCTTGCCTGGAGAATTCCAAAGGCAGAGAGAGGAACCTGGAGGGCTACAGTCCATAGGGTTGCAGAGTCAGACAGGACTGAATCAATGTAACACCTCATGCATAATTGATTACTTTAATCATTTTTTAAAATGTACAGTTCATTACTGTTAAGTACTTTCATATCTTTCATGCCTTTTAAAACTACTTGGGGGACTTCTCTGGTGGTCCAGTGGTTAAGAATCCAGCTTGCAATGCGGGGGCCATGGTTTCAGTACTTGGTTGGGGAAATAAGGGCCCATATGCCATGGAGCAGCTAAGCCCAGCAGCCACAGCTACTGAAGGCCCTGTACTCTGGAGTCTACATACTCTGGAGGCCGAGTACCACAGCTAGAGTCCATGCACTACCAGGAACATCCCACACAGCCAGATAAATAAAATACATAAATACTAAAAAACTACTTGCATTTCATACTGGCTCCTTTCATTTCCTACTCTGAGATGCTGTCTCACTTCGGTTTGGGCATTACAAGTGACACTTTTGTAACTTTGGAAAAAAGAATGACCTTATTATTTTTGAATCATTGTAAGAGGTTCTTGGATCTTTCATAAAAGGGATGACATAAAATTCATATTTTAAGCCAAGAAAAACTTTAAGCATAAAACTTTTCTCTGCCCTTTGGCCTATTCCCTCCCCTCTACTATCGTTTGTGCAATTCTGCATTAGTAGACTGCCCAGTAGCAGAAATACCTGCTCAAACATAAACATCAATTGTTCTTTGGATGACAACCACATAAGTCCTCAGAAGATAACATTCCTTTGTCAGTCCTTCAGGGGTCACCATGCTCTGCCACTCACCTCGTACCTGCAGACATCTTTGGTGAACTTTGAGTATGATAACAACATATCATTTCCCTTAAAGATAGTGATGGATGCAAAACAGACTGGTTAGCGATCTGGGGAGATACCAGGCCATGCCTATTTAAGCTCTTCACTTAAATACTTATTTATGACCTTATCAATACTACTAATATATTACCTGTATTCTGCCTATTGAGGAGCCTGGCAGGCTATAGTCCATGTCGTCGCAAAGAGTTGGACACAACTGAGCGACTTAGCACAGCACACTGTACAAGATGATTGTTTCTTGCATTACTGGATGTGTAGTGACGATTAGCTGACTTGAAACGACTGATCAAGGATACAGTTTTATAAGATCAATGATTATAATAATGTAACTCTAGATGTAGGGAGGGGCTTCCCATGGGGCACTTATTGTAAAGAACAGGAGACATATGAGATGTGTGTTCCATCCCTGGGTTGGGAGGATCCCCTGAAGAAGGGCATTGCAACCCACTCCAGTATTCTTGCCTGGAGAATCCCATGGAGAGAGGAGCCTGGTGGGTTATAGTGCATAAGGTCGTACAGAGTTGGGCACGAGTGAAGTGACTTCACTCTTTGTGACTCCATTGACTCTGTAGCCCACCAGGCTCCTCTGTCCATGAGATTCTCCAGGCAAGAATACTGGAGTGCGTTGCCATTCCCTTCTCCAGGGGATCTTTTCAACCCAGGGATTGAACTCCTGTTTCTTAGTCTATTGCATTGGTAGATGGGTTCTTTACCACTAGTGCCACCCAGAAAGGCCCAATCTCTCTTCTAGGTAAATATTAATAGTTCCTGACTGAAAAGTTACCAATGGCAAACTGAAAAAAATGATAAAGTGACCAAGCAGGAAAACATCATATTATTATAAAATGATATAAATTGCCAAATCCCAGAAATATTTGATGTGTACACATGTTGATTTTAACATTTGTTCTGAAATGAGACTTGAATGTATGTAATTGGATTGTATTGGTAATTGAATGGCAAATTAACCTGTGGATATTAAAATATGAAGCCTTTTCTCACTCTTCAGCAGAAATTTGTAACTAAGGGAACTTCCCTGGTGGTCCACTTGCTAAGACTCTGTGCTTCCAGTGCAGGGGGCTCAGGTTTGATCCCTGGTCAGGGAAGTAGGTCCCATATGCCTCAACTAAAGATTCCTGCATGCCACAACTAAGACCCGATGAAGCCAAATAAATAAATATTTTAAAAAGAAAAGAAAGAAAGTTGCATCTAAGAAGGCTCAGAGTAAATGGCCCAGATGGTTCTCCTCTTCAAAGGTCCTGAAAATTGTGTTTCTTCCATTCATTTTGCTCCTAATTCTTAATCATTTTATCCTGGGATGGGAGGCAGGGGAGGGGGATGGGAAAGTCAGAACAATTGAACTTCAAAGACTGATGTCAGAAATTTTGAGAAGTAAATGTTTTCCAGTCTATCCAACTCTGATTCAATCCAGACTGGGCTCTAAAGGAAGATTTTGGAGGGAAATTTCTCAGAATTTATGGCTAGAAAAGAAAAGCCATGTGAACTTACTCAGGATGGAAAACGGATGTTGAACCTTTGGACCTTGCCACTCCTTCATTGGTGTGTTGCTATGGAAGGTATTAACACACACCCTCTCATAGCTCATTTCAGTCAATCATCTATCATCTAAATTAGGCTGATGAGCAAAGCCATGGAGCATCCTCTGTTGAACAGCTGAGACTCAGAGTCCCCTGCTGTGGCAGAGTGTTCAGTCCATAACATTTTAGCCAATTTCTGTCTAGAGGACTTATCCTGGCTCTCAATTCCTTCAAATAGGATGAAAGATGAAAAGGGCAATCTTGGACAAGCAGGGTAACAATCGCATTATTCATACTTGATCCTGGCTTGGTTTCAGAGTTTTATGATTTAATAAAGAAAAAAAAGTCAGTACATCAGTTGACCAGTTTAATTCAGCTGGTGTTTACTGAATCTCTTTTTGCAGCTTAGCGGGAAGCTAGAGGGAAGAACGGACCTGTCCAGATGAGACTGGTATGGGGCAGATAATTTGGAATCTTCTCCATATTTATGTCTCTCTGAAAGAGCTCAGGGACCTGGGTATCGGGCCAGGTTTAAAGCTTTCAGTTTGGTTGAGGGTGACCTTTGGTCTAATAAGACATAGCATCTTTTTCTTTTTTTGAGACATAGCATCTTGAGCTGACTGCTTACTTTGTTACCTCATTTTGCAATTCCCTATCTACTTCTTTAGCGCCTCCACTGGACCGTAAGTTTCTAGAGAACAGGTTTATGGACATGCTATTAATTGCCAAACTCATGTTACCTAACACATAGTACAGGCTTGAAAAATACTGCTGAATAAGTGAACTAATACGCGTGCTATGTCGTTTCAGTCGTGTCTGACTCTGGACTCCATGGACTGTAACCCGCCAGACTTCTCTGTTCCTGGGATTCTCCAGGCAAGAATACTGGAATGGGTTGCATTTCATGACCCAGGAATGGAACCCATGTCTCTTATGTCTCCTGCATTGGCAGGTGGGTTCTTTACCACTAGCGCCACCTGGGAAACCATATAACATGGAAGGAAGGAAGTAAAGTCACTCAGTTTTATCCAACTCTTTGTGACTCCATGGACTGTAGCCTACCAGGCTCCTCCCATGGAATTTTCCAGGCTTTATCGTCTGAGCATATCTGGAATTCAGTCCATGATCATTTACTCCAGAACCCTTAGAGGATGCTAAAACAATCTAGAAATGAACTAGAAGGGCAAGCACCCCAGGCATGAGAAAAACAATTGAGGAGAAACACGTTCCTATCTAGGAGAGAGGAAGAAAGAAGGACAAAGGATGAACAGAGTTAATTCTGAATCCTTGGTAGGGTGTGCCACAGAAAAGACAGCTCTTTTTCTTAAGTGTTGAATGGAACTGAATAAAGTGAGATGTAGGCATGTAGCCTTTGGAAGGAACATCCAGAAGAATTCCAATTAAAGCAAAAATCTCCTTCACTGGCCTCCCAACTAACTTGAATTTCTCTCATTACCCTTCCCACCAGACTAGAATCCTTCAGCTCCGAGGACAACAGGAGGGAACCCGAAAGCCACTCACTCAGGTGCGGGACCCAACTTCATCAGGCCTGTCTCTCCAAACACTCCTGAGAGACTACAAGAATTATGGAGTCTTGCTAAGGCCAACCAAAATTTCTAGCAGGAAGTTTACAAGGCAAGTAGTCCGTGGGTAAGATATAATGACTGAGAGAGGCCTGACCAAATTAACTAGGGTTCGTGCATGAGACAGGAGACCCAGGTTCGACTCCTGGGTCCGGAAGATCCCCTGGAAAAGGAAAAGTAACCCAGTATTCTCCCCTGAAAAATCCCCTGGACAGAGGAGCCTGGCAGGCCTACACACCACGGGGTCACAGAGAGTTGCACACAACTGAGCAACTGAACAGCAACAGAAACCCTCATAATGATTTTTCTGAATGGTGATTTTGCCAGAAAACTTAATTTTCCTTTTCACAGTTCTCAATATTTTTCAAAAATAGCCTTAATAAAATAAACACACAAATGAATGGCTGTTGCTCATTATTCTGGACCTAAGTATAATTCCCATGGGTTATAATTTATAGTAGATTATTACAGGATGGAAATATAATAAAGTTAATTATAGCCATTGTAGGGTGCTTTGTGGGCACCGTGCTTCTGAGCTTAAAACAACAACAAACAAGAATCTTTATTCTTTTTTTTAAATAGACGTTAAAGAGGTAACCTGCTCAAGAGAGTCATAAACTGTGTCAGAATCACTCCCTCATCAGTGGAACCACAGAAACAGGCGGCAGGGAGGTCAATCTCTTCGAGCTCAGATTCCAGGAACCCGAGGTTCTTGCGGGGAACACGAGTGCAATGGGCAACGTGTCCCTTCTCTTCACAGCCACTAACGGGCAGGACTGTCTCTCTCACCAGCTCCTTTGGATCCCTTCTTCCTGCACTCCCATTTAATAGTGCATTCAACAGCTCTTGACCCACCATTAAATCGGGGCTGGAGGACAATGGTGCCAACTGATTCAATTTTACTGAGATTGAATCCAGTAAACTGTGCAACGAGATGAGGCTTGGCTGTTTTAAGCCTTTCTCTCCCATCGTTCTCCTTCTCTTCTCTTTAGACAAATCCAATTAGCCCAACCCTTCTACATTTCCGAGAAGGGGCCAGCAAATTGTTTAGGTGAGAAGGGAAGCACCTTATTAGGATGCCCTGAGGACACTGAATAAGATTTAGTCTGGGTCAAAGGGATGCGTGGCAGTTTTTCAATATGCAGCATTCTATTCTTAATTCCTTCAACTATTCAGAAATGATTTATTGAAAATGACCTAGATGCTAAGCACTTTGATAAAACCTAAAGATGAAGAGATGAGCATGACACAGCCATCATCCTTCATCTATTGGTGAGGACTCACTTAAACCAATAATGCCCTCCAGCATTACAAAGGCTGTAGGAGAGGTGCCCTAAACATTAGGGGAAAAGCAGAAGACAGGCATCTAGCCCCCAGTCACCTAAGTTTTTGTGTTAAGAGGGTCAGTTAAAGCTCCAAGGTGAGCCATGAGGTATGAGGTTGAATAAACTGATAAGACGGGAGAGAAGCATTCCAGCCTGAGTGTACAGCAGGTGGGAGAGCACAGAGGCTCAACAGCCTGACTGTGGAGGGAATGGCAATGGCTAGTGTAGAGGCACACATGGGTGCAACCCCTGCTCACACTCCTCAATGGAAGGGTGCGATGGTACCATGATCGTTCAAATGCTGGTACCAAAACAGTCAAGTAGTTTTTTATTGTTTGTAGCTATCAGCATGGGCTTCCAGGTGACGCTAGTGATAAAGAACCCACTTGTCAATAAGAGACATGGCTTCGATCCCTGGGTTGGGAAGACCTCCTGGAGAACATGGCAACCCACTGCAGTATTCTTGCCTGGAGGATCCTATGACAGAGAAGCTTGGTGGGTTATCATCCGTAGGGTCGCCAAGAGTCGGACATGACTGAACCGATTTAGCACGCACGCACAGCTATCAGCACATATGGGATATAAAAGAAAGTAAAAGCAGCTCTTTGTTTTGGGCATGTTCCAACTTGTATAAGTAGAAAGAAATAGCACCCCACTCCAGCACTCTTGCCTGGAAAATCCCATGGACGGAGGAGTCTGGTAGGCTGCAGTCCATGGGATCACTACGAGTCAGACATGATGGAGCAACTTCAACTTCCTTTCATTTTTCGCTTTCATGCATTGGAGAAGGAAATGGCAACCCACTCCAGTATTCTTGCCTGGAGAATCCCAGGAACGGGGGAGCCTCATGGGCTGCCATCTATGGGGTTGCACAGAGTCAGAAACGACTGAAGCGACTTAGCAGCAGAAGCAGCTGCAACTTGTATAAAACCCTCACAGGAAGAGACGTTGGGGGGCAGCTCTTCTTACCCAACCAGTTCCTCTAAGTCACATCACAAGACCCGATGTCAGCATGCCCAGAGGCAACATGGTCCACACCCAGAGGAAGCAGGGGCGGGGAGCCATCTGTCCTCTCTGGTACTCTCTGTCTCTTCTCTTCTGCCTCATTTCTTTGGTCCATTTAAACTCTTTTGTTGCCTCCTCTCTCTGCTTTGCCCAGGGTCCTTCTTCTTCTTGCACAGAAGCTTAGGGAGGTTTTCAGTCCCTCAGTTCCATCCGCTTCTGCTGCTGGACTGAATGAGGGCTTCAGTCAAGTAAGTGGCAGACTGAGGTCATGAATGGGCTTCAGGGTCAAATATCTGAAAGATCTTTAGAACTTTAATGTGGCCTTAGTTCAGCTACCTAGCAACAAAGCACGAGTGAATTTTACAATGAAGTCTGTCAATGAGTCTGTCTTGGGAAGCATGCTCTCAAGCAAGCAAGCAAGCACTCAGCCTTGGTGTTGAGTAGACTGTGGGGATGGGGAGAAACTGGAGAAAGAAAATCCATCTTCTGACCACATGGAAGAAGGCATGATGGTGAGATTGAAGAGATAAGCAGGGGTCACTTTATGAAGGACATGGTATGTCCTGGCAAGGAATTTGAACTACACAATGATTCTCCATCCCAGTTAGGAAGATGGTCAACCCCCGTCATCAGTCACTGCAGCCCCTCTTCTGGTGGGAGCATATTATAGCCTTCAGGTGTATTGAACACTGTAGGAGACAAAATATCATAAACAAGGAAATTGCATAATTGGGAAGATGCTCTCAAGCAAGCAAGCACTCAGCCTTGGTGTTGAGTAGACTGGGGATGGGGAGAAACTGGAGAAAGAAAATCCATCCTCTGACCACATGGGAGAAGGCATGATGGTGAGATTGAAGAGATAAGCAGGGGTCACTTTATGAAGGACATGGTATGTCCTGGCAAGGAATTTGAACTACACAATGATTCTCCATCCCAGTTAGGAAGATGGTCAACCCCCGTCATCAGTCACTGCAGCCCCTCTTCTGGTGGGAGCATATTATAGCCTTCAGGTGTATTGAACACTGTAGGAGACAAAATATTATAAACAAGGAAATTGCATAAGGAGGTGTTTTGTTTTTGAATGGTCTTTCTAGCAGCAGGGTGGGAGAAGGATTTGAGACTAGCAAGGCTGGTGGCATGAGAAACTGGGACAGGAGACCAGTTAGGAAGCAACTGAGGTCATGTAGACAGGCTTGAAGGAAGACAAGAGTATTTTGAATGAGGAGCAAACACTGGCTTTGAGAGGTATTTAGGAGGCAAATCAATAGCATTTGGTGAATAATTACAGGTGGGAGTTGGCTCCCTGTACCCCCCAGGCCCCTGTTCTCATCTCACTGTGTCTGGATGATTGATCTATCTTCCACGGTCCTCCACAAGAGCTGGAACCATATGTGTCTCGTTCCCAGCTACATGTCCAGCACAAGCCTGTGCCTGATATGTGACAGGTCTTTAAAGACAATTTGCTGAGTAGATGAACAAATGATTAAATGATATAAAGAATGACTCACACATGGAGGCCTGACATGACTGAATGGTCAGTGAACCCATCAACTGAAGGAGGAAACAAAAGAAGAGAAAGTTAGGGTCCAACATTGCAATTTTATTTTCATTATGTTGGGTTTGAGGTACCTGTGGGGAATCTCCAGGAAGGTTTCAGCTGCAGGGGAGTCCTAGGCTGGTGTAACAGATTAGGGAACTGTCAGTGAATAAAAGAAATATTCACACCGAAGTATAGAAGGAAAGAAGAGAAAGAAACTTTTCTAAACAGAAGGCTGATTTTTAAAAATGTGTCTTTGCTATTGTTTTTGTTTTGTTGAGATATAATTCACATACCATAAAATCCACCCATTTGAAGTATAGTTATGCTTTTTTGTATACTCACAAGGCTGTGCAATAGTCACAACTAACTCCAGAGCATTTTCTTCATCCTCAAAAGAAATCCTGGACGTGTTGGAAGTTACTCCTCATTCCCTCTTCCCTCCAGCCCTGGGCACCAATTCTCTTTCGGTTTCTATGGGTTTTCCTACTGCGGTTATTTCATGTAAGTGGAATCATACAATATGTGACTTTGCGTCTGGCTTCTTTCACTCAGCATAACGTTTTCAAGGTTTACCCATATTGTGGCGTGTGTCAGTACCTCATTCCGGAGGCTGGTGTTTAAGCTTGACCAAAGTTTCTTGCAGTCCCATCCTTGACTTAGAAAAAGCTCTTGGACCTTTTGAATAAATCCTTCAAAGTCCAGGTGATGGGTCCCTTCATTAATCCACAGAATTTAGAAAATCTTTACGTTGAGAGGAGACATAGAAAGTATTCTCAGCCACTCCCTGTCAGTGTCCCTGACTCTCCGGTCCACAGGGAGCTCTTCTACCTTTAACTCACAGCACACTCCCTGGGCGCCCTCTATAATCAGGGCCTGGTTCTGTAAATTCTTCCTGTCTCACTCAAATCAGAGTGAAAGCTCCTGGAGGCAGAGGGCAGGGAGTGTTCTGTGCTGTATTTTCCCTTTATTGTTTGCAGCATTTAGCACACAGCTGTGCTGATAGAAAACAAAATGGCACTTAAATAATCCCTCTAATTGCTAAAAAAAAAAAAAGTTTCCAAGAACACTCTGCTTTTAACATGGGCTTTGACTGTTTTTTCATAGACTCTGGACAGAGCACTCTTAGATTAAAAGCCCAATTCATGACTGTTTTCCATCTGCTGGTAACTGGTCCTCTTCTTTCCCCATTCCAGACTAGACTGGTCCAGCTGCACTGGCTGTTTAGGGCTGGTGTCCATTCCCAGTGGCTGAAGCCCATCTCACACCAGTTGTTAAGTATTTTCAACATTGTTCCTGCACTATCATAAAAAAAAAAAAAGTTTCCAAGAACACTCTGCTTTTAACATGGGCTTTGACTGTTTTTTCATAGACTCTGGACAGAGCGCTCTTAGATTAAAAGCCCAATTCATGACTGTTTTCCATCTGCTGGGAACTGGTCCTCTTCTTTCCCCATTCCAGACTAGACTGGTCCAGCTGCACTGGCTGTTTAGGGCTGGTGTCCATTCCCAGTGGCTGAAGCCCATCTCACACCAGTTGTTAAGTATTTTCAACATTGTTCCTGCACTATCATCCGCATTGACAGTAAGAGGCTCTCAGCAGCTACTTTTTTTTTTTTTTTTCCAATATGACAAAACCATCCCAGTCACAGGTAGTATAGACTCTGGACAGAGCGCTCTTAGATTAAAAGCCCAATTCATGACTGTTTTCCATCTGCTGGTAACTGGTCCTCTTCTTTCCCCATTCCAGACTAGACTGGTCCAGCTGCACTGGCTGTTTAGGGCTGGTGTCCATTCTCAGTGGCTGAAGCCCATCTCACACCAGTTGTTAAGTATTTTCAACATTGTTCCTGCACTATCATCCGCATTGACAGTAAGAGGCTCTCAGCAGCTACCTTTTTTTTTTTTTCCAATATGACAAAACCATCCCGGTCACAGGTAGATGGTCAGGTGCCGGAGTCCAGCCCCGGTGGATCCAGGGTGATTCGAAGGGGAGACGGCGTCGGTGAGGAAAAACTTACTTGTTTAGAAATATAAGAATAGATTAGGAAGAAATAGTATAGTAGGAAAATTAGATGGAGAAAAGAAGGCTGAATAACTTGGTTTACGTGGAAAGCCAGTAAAGTTCCAGACAAGGAGCTTGCACCATCTACGTTAGGCCACCGGCGTCCGTTTGAATACGGAGAGTGCCCCGCCCTGGGCTCTCTCTCTTACGGATCTTAGCAGCCAGGACAGATGAGTAGACATGGCGAGCCTCCACGCCTCAGATGGGAATTCAGCCCGAAACTAGAGAAAATAGGAGACACGGGGGAAGCCCAGCATCAGTGCAAGACTCTCCGAGATGGAAGGGAAAGGGAAAAAGGAAAAGGGAAAAGGGGAAAGGGAAGTTTATTTTTCAAAATCAGCTTATATACCCCAAGTTGTACATAATGGAATATGCAGAGTTAAGCAGGGGAAGCAGTCCTGACCCTCATTGAGACAAGGCTTTCTTTTTTGCATATCCTGGCAACCCACTCCAGTACTCTTGCCTGGAAAATTCCATGGACTGAGGAGCCTGGTGGGCTACAGTCCATGGGGTCGCAAAGAGTCGGACACGACTGAGCGACTTCACCTTCACCTTCACCCGTTACAAAAGTCTAGGTGGTTTACATTGTCTTCTGGCCAAGAGGCCTGTTAACATTTGTATGGCTCTCTTCTGATGAGGTTTTGTTAACCAGAAGACTCATTTGTGTTAATCTTTCCAAAGTCTGAATGCCACTCTCAGAAAACACTAAATAAAAATACAGCAATTTGTAATAAAAGGAAGTACAGTGATTTATAGCAAAAGAAAAGTAACTTACTCAAAAGTCTAGTATTGGTAACATCAAAACTATTATATATCCTTTTCCATATCCCATTTACATTGATTACATCTTCCTGGGTGCCTGATAGATAAAAAATAAGGAGGTCTGGCAGCAATCATTGAGTTAACCATGAAATCCTGTCACCCATATAAATTTGAAAAGGCTCTGAAACTTTAAGATACTTTAAGGCTTTTGTGCCTCTCACAGTTGGGAGGTTGTGAGCAATTCACAAGCTTGTAGAAGGTCAGGGGAACTTGTTAGGCAGGCTAGAGCATTATCAAAAGGGGGGTTGGGCTGAAACACTCCTTTCAAATGCAGAAGGCCAAAGCCCTAAATTAACTTTTTCCAGAGAAAGTCAGAAATAATGGGAAAACAGACAAATTTTTATTTTGGGGGGTACATGTTCAGGAAAAACCAGGGAGAAATCCAATGACTCAGATCGCCCTGCCATCTGAGTTTGCCATGTGACCCTGTCATAGGTGGGATTCATCACTCTGGCTCCCAACAGTCAGGAAAAGGAACCTGACCCAAGCTTTGCCAGTTACACTCCTTTCAAGAGGAATTTGGATCTGGTTCATCTTGAGTCTGTGTGATATTTAGAACGACAACAAAAGGTAAATTTAGCATATAGACTGAAAAACCAGACAAAGACAGTCTGAACAGATGAAAGAGAAAACAAACCAGTTGAGGGAGTCCTGCGGAGAAGAGCCCACAAGAGAAGGATCTAGAGTCTTGCGGCCATACAAGCCGCTGGTTCTAATTCATTCTTACAGGCTGGTTGCATCTTTGCCCTTGCTGCTGCTGCTGCTGCTGCTGCTAAGTCGTTTAGGTCATGTCTGACTCTGTGCGACCCCATAGACGGCAGCCCACCAGGCTCCCCTGTCCCTGGGATTCTCCAGGCAAGAACACTGGAGTGGGTTGCCATTTCCTTCTCTAATGCATGAAAGTGAAAAGTGAAAGTGAAGTCGCTCTGTTGTGTCCGACTCTTAGCGACTCCATGGACTGCAGCCCACCAGGCTCCTCCGTCTGTGGGATTTTCCAGGCAAGAGTACTGGAGTGGGTTACCATTGCCTTCTATCTTTGCCCTTGGGTTCCCTGAAATGTCTGTGTATCTTTATGTGTTGAGTTAATTTATTGAGGTACTATTATTCTTGTTTGAGGGTGGGGAAACCAGAAAGAAGAGCTTGTGTTTTATTCTTTTATTTATTCTCTCCCCCGACCGCCTCCATCCCACTGACTCCCACCCTTTCAGGCAGGCCTGTGATCAGCTGGCATGTACCTTTGCGGCTCTAGCAGCTGTTAGATATTTTTAATATCATCTTTTCTTTTCAAACCCACATTCCTGCACCTACACACACCTTATCCTTCAGTTCCTGAGAGCCAATGGGATGGAGGATCTGAACCAGGTTTCTGTTTGAATCAAAGAAAATTTACTAAGGTTCCATCTGTTACACACTGGTGTTTTGATAAATCTCTCTCTTTAGCTTTTGCTAGCTCATATGAATTTCTGTTCAGTTCAGTTCAGTCGCTCAGTCGTGTCCGACTCTTTGTGACCCCACAGACAGCAGCACACCAGGCTTCCCTGTCCATCACCAACTCCTGGAGTTCACTCAAACTCACATCCATCAAGTCAGTGATGCCATCCAACCATCTCATCCTCTGTCATCCCCTTCTCTTGTCTTCACTTTTGTAAGCCTCCAAGAAATAAAAGTCGTGAATTTCTGTTATTGGTCACAAAAAGACTTCTAAATTGAAAATGATTTTAATACAGACATCAGGAATAGAATTGGAAGAGACTTTAGGAATCACTCCATGATTTGATGGATAAGAATACTCAGGTCTGGAAAGCTAAAGGAACGTGAATGATATCACCCAAGTGTGTCTGAGTGGAGGCGGTGGCCTCATTTTCCCTTCAGTCGTCTTTTGCTTTAGCATTCTCTCTCCTTCTCGATCTCACACCTGTGGTTTCGGGCAAATGTGAAAGACACATTATTTAATGATGAGAGAAATATTAATTGATGCTTATACTACTTTCCCTAATAAATATCACTCATAGGGAAATATAACTGCATTTTAGGGGGTGCACAGCCACTTTGAATCTGTCGAATTGCTAGGAAATTTGAGTCTTGATGACAAGCAAGAATTGATGCACACTGTGGAAAGGTGGTTTAATACTATAATGATCAAATCAAGGCAACATTGAACTGGTTTTAAGAGATTTCCTGCCTCATTTTGCTGACTGCCAAGCCCTCTGAGCCACCCCACCTGACAACTCCACGCCCAGAAACTGTCTTCATTATGATTCCACTTCCACATTCTGCAGCCTCTGTCTCAGTCTAAGCTCATCAGAGGAAAGTGAGGAAATCTAGAATATCTCGCGTCATCTAACACTGGCCGTGACACAGTTCTTTCTTGGATTGGTTAAGTCCCAGCCAGGCTGCAAGCAGCATATGAAATACCAGACACAGTATAACATCTGAGGTCCAGCCAGATGCTCTGAGCATGCCAAGGTGAAACACAATTACAGCCTGTAGACACTCCCCATGTCTGCCAGGATGCAGTACCTCTCACCTAAGGGCATATCTAAAATAGCAAGCCGGATGGACTCACGAGGTTCAGTTGACCCCCTCAAGGAAAAGATCCTGTATTTTGACCCCATTTGGGTTACAAAGTTCAGTGCAACTGTAAGTACCTCATTTACATCTTCGGTTTCAGTTTGTTTATTCAAACGACACCATTAACTTACTTCTGAGTCCCTGTTCTTCAGAATCTCATAGCTTTGTCTACACTATGTATTTTGTTAAATACTTTTTCATTTGTCACCAAAAGAATTCTATTTAGCTTAGGCTATAAATTGTCCACATAGGCTATAAATTTCATAAAGGCAAATACTATCAAGTTTTTGTACCCTGTCAAAAAATAAAAGCATTTAAAAATCAAGTAAAATCTTCAGTAGACTATTTCCTGCCTTTTTTTTTTTTTTTGCCACGTGGCACAGCTTATAGGATCTTAGTTCCCCAATCAGGGATCAAACCCTGGCCCTAGGCAATGAAAATGCTGAGTCCTAATTACTGAACTGCCAGGGAATTCCCTAGCACTACTTCTTAATGATTCCTCAATTCAATTTAGCAACGATACGTCAGTTCCCTTCTGTATCGGTGATGGTTTCTGCTGGCATCTTTTTCTTCAGAAGCTCAGCCTCCCTCAAATGGCAGTGCTGACAATCACATTCCTTCCCTTTTTCCTGGCCTGTGGGTCAGGAATGGATCCAGACTGGCCAGAGTTTCCTAACCCCTTGGCAGCAGGGATGAATCTATAACCCAAAATGGACCATTGGGTGTTGTCTCTGGGACTGGCAAGAATCACTAATAAAGAGACACACTTTTTTCCTGCATCATCTGCTTATCAAGGATCATGTAAACCGAATGCTGCCATTGGGATAATTATCACCATTTTGAAAGACTTTGCCTGAGAGCGATGCAACTTAAAGAAAATCTGCTGGACTGGGCTCTGGAAAAACTTCTATTAGTACAGGACAAAGTCAGGATCCCTTTTATTTTCCTCTTTTCTGACCTGAATGCATGTGTTATGGTTGGAGCTGAAGCAGCCACCTTGAGGGAAAGACAAAGAGCATCATAATGACATCAGTCTTCTCATCTTCAAGCCACCCAAACAGTATCTAGCAACTACCTTACTGTAATCAGGGGTTGGAAAACTACAGCCCTCATGCCAACTTTGTGTTCCTATGCCTTCAAGGCACCAAGAACTGTGTGGAGACCAAGCCAGGGCATCCTTCTATGCCCTTGCTCCCCCATCTGCCCTCCTCATGGCATGGAACATCTTGAATCCCCTATATCTACAAAGACTGTAGCTTTCATTTCTCACTCTTGTGACAAAAGGAACATTTTTACTACAACCAGCATTATGGTGAAAAGTTGCCTGGGGCTAGACTGTGCATGTCAGTCTGAAGAATTCGGCTTAAAGCTGCCTTCTATGTGGCACCCTGGGGGACTTTTCAGGAAGGAGATGGTGTAACCAGATACATGGAAACAAGAGTTTGAGGAGGAGAGAAACCTCTTGGTGGGCAGTAAATTCCAAAAGGGTACTGCAGGTATCAGAAGGTAGGAAAGAGAGTGTAGAAGTTGAGGTTCTTTCTGTGAAGGTGACAGAAATTCAACTCAGAGAAGCTGAGTCTATTTATTGCTGGCACAGTTGAGAAGAACACGAGGGCATTTCAGAGAGTTAAATATTATAAGCTGCAGGAAAGCAGAGCTTTCGTGACTCCTTGTGTGGGGACTCCTTGCTGTTCAGCCTCTCCTCTCTCTGAGCTTGACCTCGTTCTTCCCTGCACAGAGGCTCTCAGAATGTGGTGGTGAAGACAGCTCCCAAGCAGGCTGGATTCATTTCCCTCTCCAGCTTAGCAAGCCTACAGGACTTTGTCCAGAATCAGGTCATCAATCCCAGTAAATGACTCTGAAAGGCTCTGCTTTGGTCGCCTGCCCATTCCTTGTTCTGAACCTATTACAAGATTTTAGTTGGAAAGCTTTGAGCTGGGAACTGTAGAATATCTATTTTTTAGGTGGCTTAACTATTGAGGATAATATAATATTTTACTTACATGAAAGTCTGAGGTAGGTTACCTTTGATTAAGTGATTATGATTAGTGATTCTACGATGTCAGGGTCCCAGGGGGGCTTCTCTGCTGTTCTTTGACTTTCTAAGAATCATCTCCTCGTATAACAAGCTCCAGGGCAGGCAGAAGCAAGTCCTTGACTTGAATCTATATTTAGGATGAAGAAAGCTTCCAGAAGTGCCCTCTTCAGTTTCATCAGTTGGGATTGTGTCACTGATGCACGTTCAGTCAATCATTGCTGAGGCAAATGGAATAAACAAGACCGGCTTAGACCAATCGACCCGCAAAGGGTTGGAGAGGGACCCATAAAGCACATGAGTGCTCAAAATCTAAAATACAGTTAGTGTTCGGACAGAAAGAATATGGGGGAAAATGGCTGATAAGCAACTAACGTATCTGCCATACTACAGAGAATGGGATATTGTATTAGTTTTCTAGGGCTGCACAAAAATTTACCTCCAGGACTTCCGTGGTGGTCCAGTGGTTAAGACTCCACCTGCCAGGGCAGGGGACGTGGGTTCGATCTCTGGTCTGGAAGGATTCCACATGCCTAGGGGCAGCTAAGCCCATGCACTGCAGCTACTGAAGCCTGTGTGCCTAGAGCCCGTGCTCTGCAACAGGAGAAGCCACCTTAACGAGAAGCCTGCGTACCACAGCGAAAGAGTAGCCCCTGCTTGCTGCAACTAGAGAAAGCCTAAATGCAGCAGTGAAGACTCATTGTAGCCCTAAATAAATAAATAACATAAAAAATGTACCACCAATGTAGTGGCTTAAAATAAGACACACGTCTTATCTCGCAGTTTCTATAGGTGGAGAGTTTGGGCAAAACAGCATCATGGGTTCTTTGGACATGTTCAGTCGAGGTGTCAGACAGCACCAGGTTCTCATCTAGAGGTTAAACTTGTGCAAGGCCTGCTTTTAAGCTCACTCGGGGTGAATGAGTGGCAACGTTTACATCTTGCTATTGTGGGCCTAAGGTCCCTGCTTTCTAGCTGGCTGCTGGCTGGAGGCTGCCCTCAGCTCCTAAAGGCCACCCACAGTTCCCTGTGAAGTGGGCTTCCCCAAGACGCCGCTTAGTCACCAAGCCAGCCAGAAGACTCTCTAGAGCAAGTCTTATAGCGAGGCGAGTCTTATATAACATAATGAATACACAGGAATGGCAGCCCATAAACTTTGTCATAGTCTCTTGGCTAGAAGCAAGTCACAGGTCCCACGCACACTCAAAGAGAGGGGGCCACCCAAGGGCATGGGCACAAGGAAGCGGGGATCATGAGAGGTTACTGTAGCGTCCGTTTGCCACAGACTTCATGAGTAGCCAGACCTGGGTCACATAGCCACTCAGTTACCAGAAGAAGGGGGATGCGAGAGCTTTCTGGGCTCTTTCAGTCACATGAATATGAAAGAGATTCTGAAAATGGAATTGCTAAGATTTGGCAACCATTGAGTATGGCACAACGCTGCAGGAAATGGAAGAGAGACAAGTGACTCAGGACTTGAGAGCCAGTGACTGGAAAGAGGATGGTGCTAATGACTGAATCTGGGGACTCAGATCAAGAGAGAAAGGAGATAAAGAGATTCATCTGGAGTTCCCATAGGAGGTCCCCATGGAATTGTGTATCCGGAGCTCAGGACAGATGTCTGAGACCCAGATTTCAATATCATCAACCTAGAAGACGAGGCCATGTGCATATATGGGAATGGATGGGTCACAAACCAGGTTGGTGACAAGGTTCACACACTTCTGTGCTAAAAGCCTTTCAAATTTCCACTCACACTCCTTACGCTTGCAAAGTCTTTTGTGGTTTAGTTTGTTTCTCTCTCTACACTTTTGATAGACCCTCTCCCTGAAACTCTACTGTACTCTCTGCTGCTGCTGCTGCTGCTAAGTCTCTTCAGTCGTGTCTGATTCTTAGTGACCCTATAGACGGCAGCCCACCAGGCTCCCCTGTCCCTGGGATTCTCCAGGCAAGAACACTGGAGTGGGTTGCCATTTCCTTCTCCAATACATGAAAGTGAAAAGTGAAAGTGAAGTCGCTCAGTTGTGTCCGACTCTTAGAGACCCCATGGACTGCAGGCTACCAGGCTCCTCCGCCCATGGGATTTTCCAGGCAAGAGTACTGGAGTGGGGTGCCATTGCCTTCTCTGACTGTACTCTCTACAAGTCTCCAAAATACTCTCTGCTATTTTCTTTGAGACTTTGCTTACTCTTTTCCATTACAAGAAACATTCTTCACCCCTCCCCACCATCACTGCCTGGCTATGTATCCTTTGAGTCTCCATGTAGATTATACCCGCCCTGAAAAGCCTTCCACGATTCCCTGAGACAATTTACATTTACCCTGTTTGTGCTTCCATAGCATGCTACACAACTCTGTTCTGGGGTACTAATGACCTATTCTGTCATTATCATTTACTTGTCTCTTTACTAGCTTACAGGCTTCTGGAAGGTAAAGATAGGTAGAGATAGGTAGACAAGCTCATAATTGTCTCCAGTAATTAGCACAATCCTTAGCACAAAGAAAATGCTTGATAAGTATTTGTGGAATGAATGGGGAATGAATGTTAACAGACTTCTCTCTCAGTTAAAATCCCTTTGCCTATAAGTATCAGAAAACTCAGTACAAAAAGGGATTAATGTATGAGCAGAAAGGGGACTTGATGACTCATGTAAGTGAGAAAGTCCAGAAGTTATGTTGCTTTAGGTGTGATTTGATATAGAGGCCCAAATGATGCCACCATTATTGGCATCGTTTGGATACAAGTTTTGGCATCATTTGGATACAAGTTTTGGCATCATTTGGATACAGGATACAGGTTTTCTTTCCCCATCCTTTGGCTCTGCTTTCTCTGGTTATGGGGCTTCCCAGCTGGTGCTACTGGTAGAGGATCAGGCTGCCAGTGCAGGAGATAAAAGAGATGTGGATTTGATACCCAGGTCAGGAAGATCCCCTGGAGGAGGAAATGGCAACCCACTCCAATATTCTTGCCTGGAGAATCCCTTGGACTGGGGAGCCTGGTGGGCTACAGTCCATAGGGTTGTAAAGAGTTGGATATAACTGAAGTGACTTAGTACATATGCCTCTGGTTTTAGCTCCATTGATTGGCTAGGTCTCCTGCTTGGGAGCAGGATGACTGCATTTGCATCTGGTCTTAAATCTTCACACTTTCAAGCTCAGTGAGAAAAAAGGGCCCCACTCCCAGAAGCTGCAGTAGATCTCATGGACCCTCAGTGATGTGGTGGAGTCGCTAGCCCATTCTTGAACCAATCACTGTTTGCCCAAGAAGATGCTAGACTCTGATTGACCAGGCTTGGGTCACTGACCATGCCTAGATGCTCCATTAAAACCACTCAGACAAGGGTAGGGGATATAAGGAGCTTGCAGAGTGGGGAGGTTGGGAAGGGAGAGTCTCTCTGATCTTGTCCTGGAGTTTGGTGAGGGGACCCACCCCCAAAGCTAATTTCTATTAAGTAATGCCTGCAATTCAGGAGGAGAGGAAGGTTAAAGATCCTGCAAAGAAATTTTAAATAAGAAAGATAGGAAGAAAACTAAAAAGATTGTATAGGGTCATCAAAGGAAGATAGTCTAATATTTGTTTGGCATCCACCATGTGACAGAAACCTTTCAGACAATATCTCATTTAATCCTCACAATAACCCAGACACATAGACTTTTCAAATTCCCAGTCAACAGAGTCTCAGGATAAACTGATCCCACAAGAGGGTTAGGATAAGTGAATACTAAGGTGGGGATTGGACATTTGGAAATAGGAAGTCCCAGCTGATGTTGCTGATGGTTATTTCTAAAGAGCTGGGAGGACCACGGGGAATGAGTCATGAATAGGTGGTTTTTCTCCAAGGGAGTTTGATGATGAAAAGAAGGATAAAGGTGGCACCCATATATACCTGTTTAAATGTGTCTCCCTGACCATAAAATGGGCTCCTTGAAAGGCAAGGACTTTATCTGTTTCTTTTGTCTCCAGCCTAGGAGAGGTCCCTGCCACAGTGTCCATTACCATGTATTTGTTAAGTTAATGAGTAAATGAAATATCAAAGGAAAAAAAAAACTGTATCCCAGGAGGAAAGGAAGACAGAGAAAGAAATATAGACGTAGGTTAGTTTGAAACATGTTTCTATGGCAAGTATAATGAGGTTGAGAAGGAAAGAGAAAGCTGATGAATGACATAAAACTCCCTGTGAAGCTCAAACCCCAAGGGGGAATAAGGCTCAGATAAAGATTTCCATTTTCTTCCCTCAAGGCAAGAAGGAGGGCTATGATTTTCAGAAAGTCTCAAGTTGGAGAGGAGGAAAACCAAATTCATTTGTATCTACTGCCCTCAGTGAAATCGTAAAGATGCTTACTTCTCTGGGCTTCCCAGAGGGCACTAGTGATGAAGAACACACCTGCCAATGCAGGAGACGTAAGAGGTGGGAGTTTGATCCCTGAGTCGGGAGATCCCCCGGAGGAGGGCACAGCAACCTACTCCAGTATTCTTGCCTGGAGAATCCCATGGACAGAGGAGCCTGGAGGGCACCAGTCCATAGGGTCGCAAAGAGTTGGACAAGACTGAAGTGACTTTGCACTCAAGCAGCTTACTTCTCTAACTCTGCTCAAGGTACTTTAAGGCAGTCCTAATATGTTCATTCATGTCTCATCCCCACAGTGCCAGGCATAGAATAGATGCTGAAACAAATGTATCAAGACCTTGAGACTTCCCTGGTGGTCCAGTGGTTAAGAATCCGCTTGTAATGCAGGTGATACAGGTTGGATGCCTGGTCAGGGAACTAAGATCCCGCATTCTGAGGAGTAACTATGCCCCCATGCCACAACTAGAGAGTTTGTGCGCCACAACAAAAGGATTCCACATGATGTGATGGAGATCCTGAGTGCTGCAACTAAGACCTGCGTGTGTGAGTGTACGTGTGTATGTGTGTGCATGCACATGCGTGTCCTCAGTTGTGTCTGACTCTTTGCAGCCCCATGGACTGTAGCTCACCAGGCTCCTCTGTTCACGGGATTCTCCAGGCAAGAATCCTGGAGTGGGTTGCCATTTCCTTGGATGCTTGGATCCATTTCCAAGATCTCACTCTGGGGGATCTTCCTGACCCAGGGATCGAACCCTCATCTGCTGCATATCCTGCACTGGCAGGCAGATTCTTTTACCACTACTGCCACCTGAGAAACCCCAACTAAGATCTCATGCAGTCAAATAAATAAAATTATTTTTAAAACAATAAAACAAATGTATCAACTTAGTGAGTTTAGAATAAAATCAAATTTTATTTTACAAAAATTTGAGCAGAGCCTGCAGAAAGGACAGCCACAATATAATGCTGATTTGGTGGCTTGTAGGGACTTTGTAGATGGAAAAGAGGGAGGCAGGCAGTACAATGTGTACATGTTATCTGCTCTCCAGAATGTCTTTGCTGGGCAAATAGCTCCTTATTGTTTTTTTTTTTTTAATACAAGCTTACACCAGTTTCTTCAGAACACCTGGGCTTTGGCCATGATTATGAGGTTTAGCATTTGTAATCACAGGTCTGTCTTGGAAAATTATAGGATGTGAGGTCTCAGAGGTTAGCACTCAGGAGGGATTTACTAAGCCTCTCCTGGAACAATGCCAGGATGGTCCCTCTTAACAGACCAACTCAGCCATCATTGTCACCTATTCAGCAGGTGGCACAACAGGTCACATTGCCTCTGCTCACACACCTGTCCCCTAAAGACCCCCAACACCAGCCTAATGAGTAAAGCCTATGGCTGTCAGGTGCCTCCAGCTGCACGGGGGCAGCTTCACCTTGAACTTTAAATGTTTAACACAGCTTTAAATGTTTCACTCCATAGAATGCGGTGACTGGGAAGATGGATGATTGCTGATTACAGGAATGATGAATTGAAAAAATAAAATAATCCACAGTGAAAAACTCACTCCCCTGGCTGTGGCTAGTCTCTAGTAGGTACAAGGATAATGTAAATGGATGGAGTGGGGGTGGGATATGGGGTGGGGTCCCTTTGGCCATGTATGGGCACCTTTGTGGATGTGTTCCCGGGAGGAGGAACAAGGAAAGGAGACTGGAGAAAGTGAAGTTTACCCTTTGTGGTTGTGGATAGTCAAGAGCAGGCTGGGCTGGGCAGGGAAGCAGGAAGGCTTTTGCCCACCTCCAGGGATTTCTGCTTTCCCTGCTTGTACAAGCAGGTGGTTTATTTCCACGTAAGCTATTTTGGATTCTTACTTTGCAGAGTTGGTATGTCCTTTCTGCAGAGGCCAGAAAATGGAAGGGAAGGGAGGGAAGTCTGGCATTGAAACCAGTCAGAATGAAGTTCTTGATGAATGAATCTTTTACCTAATTTCAAGCAAATATATCTGCTCCCTTTACCTTTCCTTACCCAGCTCTACCAGGCAGGGTTCCTATCTGTACCAACAGATATACGTTCATCAACTGCCATGTCATGGTGGAAGGTCTATTATAACAACAGGGGCCATTCCTTGGAAAAACGTACAATGATTGAAGTCCATCTCCTTCTCCCAGCCCTCCCCTCCCCACCGACTCCATAGCACAGTCTATAATAGTTGTCAAGGACCTTGTCAATTTCTGTTTGAAGAGGTGACCTTTCTCATGGTCTAGGTTCATTCCAATAATAGACCTTATACTTCACTTTCCTGTACATTATCTCATTTGGCAGCAGCCCTGTGAGGAAGGCAGTCATGGTCATTATTTCCCAAAAGGTATTTCTGACAACTTATGAAATGAACTCTCATTTACTCTGTGCTTCTTGCTTGCCTGACCCTGTGCCAAATACCTTACATACCTTGATTAATCATCCTGTCCACTCTCAGAGGTTGACAATATTATGCCTGTTTTACAGAGGAGAAAGCCAAGTGTAAGCAACTTGACAAAGGCCATGGAGCCAACTACTGCCAAAACCAGGATTTGGGCCTGGGTCTGGCCAAGTCCGAGTACTGTGTTTTTATCTCCTATGCCTTTCTGCCTATGCAGCAGGCAGGCTAGATATTAGTACAGGGGCTTCCCTGGTAGCTCAGCTGGTAAAGAATCCGCCTGCAATGTGGGAGACCTGGGTTCGATCCTTGGGTTGGAAAGATCCCCTGAAGAAGGGAACAGCTACCCACTCCAGTATTCTGGCCTGAGCAACTTTCACTTTCACCTTTAAGGGATATTTTCCTCTTTCAAAAATGGAGGTTCTGAGACCTGTTTTACAGAACCCACTAGAGCTGGAGCTAGAAGCCTTTCACGTAAGTGACACCAAAAGACAATTTCCTCCATCAACAGGGACTGCACTGCCACATTGGATTTCCACAGTAAAAATCATAGAATGATCTCCTTGTACCTATCAGATTGTGCACAAGGAAGACCCCCACCTACGGACAAGTTCCCTTCCAAGAGCACTTTCCTAAGTCTGATTCATTCACAAGCCCACCAGTTAGTCTAAGTAATCAACTAACACAATCAGCCACATTACTGTACTGTAATAGGTTTAAATACTTTTCACATAATACATTAAAAAGAAAGAAAACATTTTAAATCTTATAGGACCTTAAAAAGTACAGTAGTCCAGTACAACAGCTGGCACACACGGGCTGGCATCGAGTGAGCCGGAAAGAAGAGTTACTGATTGGAGGAGGGAGAGAAGTTGGGAGATGGTAGAGCTGAAGGATCATCAGCAATAGGAGCTGGAGGGCAAGCGGCAACTTCACTCACACATGACCTCGACGAAAAGCACCTTCGCATTTTTGAAAGTTCACAGCTTGAAGGTTCATATGTAGGGGACTCACTGTAGTAATACTTGACTGTAACACCTCCCTCTTACTTCATAAGTTGAGTCCAAATAAAATGAAAGAATTTCCCAAATCTCAGCAGCTGGCTGCCTCCCCTGCTATGTTCTACTGAAACTGCTCCTCTCAGAATCACCTGTGATCACCTGGCTGTATTATTTCTACTTTACATTTGTAGCTGTCTTGACCTCTCTGCAGCATCTAACTGCTGACCACTTATCAAAACTCTCCCCTCCCTTGATTCAGGGGCAGCAGTCTGTCCTGGTTTTAGTGCTCTATCTCTGGACTTTTGTTCTAAGTCTCTTTCAAAGGCTCAGGTTTCTTTGACCATCTCTGTGATGGTTTGTTAATAGTTGCAAAGGGCAGAACCCACCCTGGCTAGTTGAAGTGGAAAGGGATCATTACAAGGTATTCATCAGCTTATAGAATCCATGGGTGACTAAAGACCCTAAGCTGAATTACCTGGAACATCGGTGCTCTTAGGGCTGAGTTGCCACGGGAACCGCTGCTCCCACCGCCATAAGGAAGTGCCTGCTGAACCAGGAGACTGCTCGGACGGCCGCCCACCTGAGACCTAGGGCCACACTCTCAGCACCAGTCAAAGGGATGCCTCCACCCTGCTGTGCCCCACTCATTCCGCTCGGAAGCTGGCATCTCATGTGATGGTGTCTAACTGGCAGAAACCTAAATCACATCCTTGGAAACCCTAGCTGCCAGGAGTCTGGGGAGTGACGTCTTTATCTTTCCAATTTGCTGTACAGGAAGGCACGCTAAAAGGAGATCCAAATAGACATTGAGTCACATAGTCCCTTACATTTCGGGGTTCTTCAGACTTCTGTTCTCATCCTTTTCTTTTCTGGTGCTGAGACTTGTCAGCTCATGGCGTCAACCACCAGCTGGGTTATCTTTAACCCTGAGCTCCAGGCCTGAATGTCTAGCTGGCAATCACACAGCTCTGCTTCCTCTGAAGTCAGCAGCCTCCTTCTGTGTTTTTCACATCAACAAGTGGCACCGCCACCTATCCAGTAATCCCAGCCAGAAACTGGGGGCTTCCCTTTGTCTCTCATCTGCCTTGAGCAAACAGTTTTGAGGGGTAGGCAGTTGGTCTGAGAAATGGTTCTGGGGGGTTGGCAGTTGGTCTGTGTTTTCTAGACTTCCTTCAGTTAGGTGGGGCCATGTGACTGCATCCTGGTCAATGTGGTCTGAACACAGGTGGTGTGAACAAAGTCCAGGTGAAACCCATGGACACCTTTCACACAACATCTGCCAACTGAATGGAGAGACCTTTAGAAACCTGGAGGAGGGCAGAGCCATACATATAAGAAGACTGGGTTCCTGAATGACTTGGTGGAACTCTGCTACTCCCAGAACTGATCTGTGTAGGGGGATCAACTGAACTGATGAGGGTGAAGTGGAGTCATGAAAGCATGCTGTTCAGATCTCTTGCTGTGGGGAATAAGATGTACGACAGCCCCAGCTCTGCACCACTGGATCCAGCACACTGTTGGAGCCAAGGCTGTGCTTCCCATGGGCTCCTCTCTGCCAGTGACTGAGGCTGGTGGGGGTACAAACTCAGACCCATTCCTGCATGACCTGGGATTCCTCCAGCAGGAGACTTTGACTCATGGATCCTCCACTGGCCTGGCTGAGTCTTTCTTGAGACTGCACTGAAGTTCAGAATGCTTCCTACCCATCCCCTTCCCTCTCCTTTGTGGGTGTCAGAGCTGCACCGCAGGCTGAAAGCTCTTCTTGCCTCCTCTGTTGTGGTTTTCAGTTGCTCAGTCGTATCCAACTCTTTGTGGCCCCATGGACTGTAGCACACCAGGCTTCCCTGTCCTTCACTATCCCCCAGAATTTCAATCTCCTGTCCACTGAGTTGGTGATGCCATCCAACCATCTCATCCTCTGTCATCCCCTTCTCTTCCTGCTCTCTGTCTTTCCCAACATCACGGTCTTTTCCAACGAATCGGCTCCTTGTAACAGGTGACCAAAGGATTGGAGCTTCAGCTTCAGCATCAGTCTTTCCAATGAATATTCAGGGTTGATTTCCTTTAGGATTGACTAGTTTGATCATTTATCCTTCACAGGAATTCTCCCCAATAAATCTCCTGCATGTCTAATTTTATCCTGGCATCTGTTCTCAGAAGATCCAAGCTAACATAGGTGAGAAATAAAAACTTTATTATATGATAGAGTTTGAGGGGGCAGGTTATGTGACAGTAAGTTAGCTTACTCTAATGTAATCATCGAGGTTTGAATATTTTTAAAAGGTATTCGCTTTCCTCTTTGCAACTGCCTTAGTTTAGGCCTCCTGAGCCAACTGTTCCTATTACTGAGTAAGTCTTCTGTACCTAGTCTTGGTAACCAACCCGAATCCACCTTCAAATCACCTTCACAGTGATCTTTTTATTATTAACCACCACTTTGTTTGTTCACTTGTCTTCTCTTTTTTGCTCTGCTTTGTTTGTTGTTTTATAATTATTAATTTATTGTTTACCTTATATTTTTACTTACATCTTTTTAGTTTTTTGTTTGTGTTTTTGTTTGTTTAACCACTGCTTTTAAAACACCTATACAACGCTCTGATACATGTTCTTCCAATTATCACAACAATCTTGCAAGGAAATTATTATTAGTTCTAATTTATATAAAGGGAACAAAAATTTAGAGAGGTCAAGTATCTTGCCTGATATTATATCTGTGGTAACTAACAGAACTGGGACTTGAACCCAAATCTATCTGTTATCAAAATTTGTGTTTTTCTTACCACGCAAGCAGGGCTTGGATTTAAAATTTTTTTTTCCTAATACATTCACAGGCATTATCTATTTCCTTGAGTTAACCTCATTCTGATGCAAATTTGCTGGAAAGTAAAAGCAAATAGACCACAGACTAATCTGGGAAGGGGCATTATATTCATAAAAGCATATTATAAATTATGTGAGTAAATAAAATATCCATTTAAGGATATTGATGCTCTAGGTATGTTTTCTTCATTATTGTTTTCTCTCCATTTTAAACTAAACATATAATCACTGAAAAAACTAAAAAGAAAGTGGGAAAACTATAAAATGATAAACAATCACAATTCTGAACCTTATTGGGTGCTAAACTGAAACACTGATAACCTGGGGTGTGAGGAGCGCATGCCACGCCCAAGGCTCTGGTGATAACTCCATTCTAAAGAACATTTAAAAGCAAGCAGCTCAGAATGCTAAGTGTAAAGGTACAATCAAGTATCTATTTTAATGTATTAAAAGCAAGATATTTATGATTTCAACTCATCATCACTATTTTCAAGGTTTAAAAGCATTTGATAGAGAAGTGATCTCCACGCATGTACACGAGTACCGCAAAGCTCTGCTAAGCCACGTGCAAAACTGATGACGTCATGCCCTGGTAAACAGCTTTCAGAGGCTCCACCTCTCACTGGGCTTACGGAGTAAATTCCTGAGACCAGCACTGCAGGCCCTCTGTGAACCTCACTTCACTTCTTGCGACAGTCTCCGTAGCCACGCTCCACTCCAACTCAAACAAGCTCTCCCGGAGCACCGGAGCACCGTGCTTCCTCCTGCCTCTGGGTCCTTGCAAATGCTGTCCCTCCTGGAAGAAATGTCTTAACTCTAAGAAATCCCCAAGATACAGTTCACGTGCCTCTTTGTCCAAAAAGCTCTTCCAGAAACCACTCTCAGCTGTATCCAATTCCCAGAGTGTATTTGGTGCCCTCCCCACTGACCCCTCCCCACACCCCTTCCTCTCCTGCTCCTCCATCACCCTTGTCACAGCATACAATTATAATTGTCTCTTTTAAATATGATTCTACCCGTTAACTGCTCTGATTCTTGAAACTGGACGTTGATTTTACCTAAAAGTATTACTCCAAAATAGAAAGTGCTTAGCAAACAAATGTTTGTTAAACTAACAGAGGAAGGAAGGAAAGAATAAAAAAGTTGATTTCTCTGGTGCACAATTCATATATGCTTTAGGTAACTTGTAAGGACTTCATTTGAAATATCCAAAAACAACAGATCTTGTATCTTGTGGTAGGCATCTAAGGTATTTTAGTTTAGTTATAATTTGTGGGCTTCAGAATTTTAGGAATGGAGAGTTCGGCTAAGAAAGTAATTAAGAGGTTATTAACTGGGTTTATTCAACAGTCCTGAACTCACTGAAATGTGAGAAACTGTGTTTGTATGTATATGCATGAGGAAATAATTCACATTTTCAGGTAAGACAAGAAAAGCTTTAAACATAAAATTTTCTTTGCTCTTCAGTCTCTTCCCTCCCCTCTCCTATACACCATGCATCTACATTCTGCATTAACCAGAGTTCCCAATGACAGAAATACCTCTTCAGACATAAACGTCAATTGCTCTTCTTGGAACACCAGCCCACATAATTCCTCAGAAGATAACATTCCTTTGTTCATTCTTAAGGGGTCACCATGATCCACCACTCACCGTGTATCTGCTCTGCCATCTTTAGTAAAGTTTACTTATGACGACAGCATGTCATTTCTGTTAAAGATAACGACAGGTATGAAACAGACTGGTCAGCAACCTGGGGAGAATCTGGCCCACAGTTAATGGAAGCTCTTCACTTTAAATACTTTGTTAAAAACTTGTTTATAACCTTGTTAATGCTACCAGCTATCTTACTGGGACTCTGCTTATTGTACAAGAGTGTTTCTTGCGTGACCAAATGTGTGACTGAGCCCCCAATAAAATGAATGATGATTAGGTGATTTGACATGACTGGCCAAATATAGAGTCTATAAGATCAATGACTATAATAGAGTAACTAACTCTAGATCTGGGAAGAAACAACAAGAGGGAACATTTCCTGGACCATAACAGAGTGTAAGGCAGGGGATCTAGAGACTTCTGGCTACTGTTCACAGGTCCCAGTCCAGTAAATAGCACATTAAGTGGCCTATCAAAGAAGTCCTTGCCTGACCTGGCTGTGAGCACCCCTAGTGCCATGGGACAAAATGGCCACAAAATGCCTCCCAAACATTGGGTGAAATTAAGGCCAAAAGGGAAGGGAGTGTGAAAACAAAAAGTGTTGCCCACTATCATTTCTACAAGGATCAAGTCATTAGCCACTGCAGTCACTGACCTATATACACCCCAAAAGGAATTCATTCAAAGGGTAAAGATCAAGAAGAGGCATTTCGTGCTGTAGGAAAACAGACAGAACCAACCCTCAGGTTGTTAGATATTTTCATGAAAAAATTTTATGAATCCAGTTTCTTGCATCTTCCTACACTTAGAGGAGCACTAAAACCATTAAGATACCTATTCCTGAAAAATAGCAGTAACTCTACCAAGGTGTATGCCTGATTGCACGTACTCTCTTCTCCAAAATTATGTAACTAGCCTCCACCTTTACCTCTTTGGATCCATTCTCAGAGCTCTCTAAGAGATTTGTCTCCTGGCTATAATCTTCAAATTGCCTCTAATAAAAATTTTCATTTCTTTTTTAGGTTGACTATTGAGTTTTTTCATCAACATTTTCTGTTTATATATCACTTCTTCCCACTATCTGCTTTGATTCTTGAGGTTGGAGATTAATTTTATATAAACATTTTACTCCAAAATAGTAAGTACTCAGCAAACAAATGTTTGTTAAATGAATGAATAAGAAACAGAGGAAAGAAGGAAGGAATTAAAATGTTGGCTTCTCTGGTACATAATTTATATATACTTTATGAAATTTACAAAGATATTTCATTTGCCAGTCCACAAAAGAAAACAGAGTTTGTGCCTTGTCTAGGGCATCTAGGTATATTTAGCTAAAATCTGGCAGTTGCAATTTTATGAATTGAGAACTTGACAAAGAAAGTGATTAAGTGGTTATAATTGGGACTTAGGCTTCCCTGGTAGCTTAGTTGGTGAAGAATCCACCTGTAATGCAGGAGACCCAGGTTCGATCCCTGGGTTGGGAAGATCCCTTGGAGAAGGGAATGGCAACCCACTCCAGTATTCTTGCCTGGGAAATCCCATGGACAGAGGAGCCTGGCAGGCTACAGTCCATGGGACTGCAAGAGTTGGACACCATTGAAGCGACTGAGCACCAGCACAATTGGGGCTTATTCAGGTGTCCATGAACTCACTGAAATTATATGAAAAATTGTGCTGTGTGTATATGCACAGTATGCACCTCATATTCATGTGTTCTAATCAGGCAGGTTGACAAGCATTCTTTGAAAGGAAAAGTGGAACAGCCAAGTCTATACCAGACAAAACATGGTGGAAACACTTTGATGGACAGTGAAACTAAGAAAGGGATAGGAAGTCCTAAGAATAATGAAGTATCAGCTCTAAAGTTGTTGATTCATATATTTTAATTATTATTGGGTTATTCTCTTATGGTGAAGTGTGTCACATCAAATACAGAGTTAAAAAATACAACATATTTGCTGATTCAAAGGTTACAGGGTCTAAATTTACAGCTCCCCTCCCTGGTTAATGAGTCTGCTTGCCTTTTGCATGCTGTTGAGAGTAATGAGGATGGGAGAAGGGAGAAGTGCAGAGAAAGGCTTAATTGATTTGCATACATAGAACTGATTTGCATATATACTTGTGAAAGAAAGCACTAAGTCCACAGGTTGAGGAAATGGTCTCTGGAGTTCACTAGCAGTAGAAAAGAGAGATCTGTTAACAATGCCTTGGATGAACGAAACCTAGGATGAGCTGATGAAATAAAAATTCACATTTTAAGGGAAGACAAGAAATTTGAACAGAAACGTTTTCTCTGCCCTTTGGCCTCCTTCCTCCTGTCTACTGTCCATTGTGGATCTGCATTCTGCATTAGCCAGACTACCCAATGGCAGTAATACCTGCTCAAACATAAATATCAATTGTTCTTCTAACACCAGCATAACTCCTCACAAGATAACATTCTTTTGTCTGTCCTTAAGGAATCACCATGATTCACCGCTCACCTCATACCTGCAGAGATCTTTAGTGAACTTATAACAACATTCCATTTCCCTTAGAGATGCTGATGGATGCAAAACAGACTGGTTAGACAACCCTGGGAGATATTGGGCCACACCCACTGGAAGCTCTTCACTTAAATATTTACTTATGACCTTATCAATAACGTAGCTACTAGTTATATTACTGTTATTCTGCCTTTTATACAAGATTATTGTTTCCTGCATTACCAGATGTGTGACTGAGACTCCAGTAAAATTAATGATGATTGGTGTGGTGTTAGTCACTCCATCGTGTCCAGCTCTTTGCAATCCCATGGACTGTAGCCTGCCAGGCTCCTCTGTCCATGGGATTCTCCAGGCAAGAATACTGGAATAGACTGCCATTCCCTTTTCCAGAGGATCTTTCTGACCCAGGGATCGAACCCAGGTCTCTTGTGTTGCAGGCAGATTCTTTACTGTTTGAGCTATGGGGAAGACCCGAAGTTTGGGCTACTGGAAAAGACTGACCAAATATATACTTCTATGAGATCAATGATTGTCATAGTGTAACTCTAGGAATGGGAAGAGATGACATGAGGGAACCCTTTCCTAGAACAATAATGGAATGTAAGGCAGGTGATCCAGAGGCTTTGGCTACTGTTAGCAGGGCCTAGTCCAGTAATAGTACATTGAGTGGTCCATCAACCAAATCCTCACCTGACCACCTGGAAGTGAGCATCCCTAATGTGTGGACAAAATGGTCACAAAATGCCTCCCAAACACAGAAATTAAGAGGTACACCCCAAAAGAAATTCAGGATGAGGTATTTTGTGCTACAGGAAAACTGAGAACTGGCTCTCAGGTTGTTAGATATTTTCAGGGAAAATTTTTTATGAATCCAGTTTCCTGCTCTTCCCTGACTTAGAGGAGCACTAAAACCATTAACTAAGATACCTATTCCTCAAACGGGCTTCCCTGTTGCTCAGACAGAAAAGAATATGCCTGCGATGCAGAAGACCCAGGTTTGATCCCTGGGTGGGGAAGATCCCCTGGAGAAGGGAATAGCAACCCATGCCAGTTGCCTGGGAAATGCCATGGACAGAGGATCCTGTCGGGATACAGTCCATGGAGTCGCAAAAAGTCAGACATGACTGAGCGACTGTCACTTTCATTCCTTGAAAATGGCAGTAACTCTACCAAGGTATATGCTTGATTGCACACACTCCCTTCTCCAAAATCACATCTAGACTGGCCTCCCCCTTACCTCTTTGGAACAGTTCTCAGAATTCTCTGAGAGACTGTCTCCTAGTTGTAATCCTCAAATTATAATCCTCAAATTGGCTCAAATAAATGTTTCCCTTTCTTAGGTTGATTATGAATTGATTTTTTTTTTTGGTGGACAGAGCTATTGAAATAGGAGTTTTAGGAACTATAATTTTTTAAGGAAGTGTGGTAAAACGTCCTTGCATATTTTCACCAGACTTCAGGAAAGACATAAATCAGTTTTCAAGGTCTAGGGCATCAGATTGATGTTTCTTTTTTAGTGTGGGTGCCACTTCTGCTTCTGCAAGCAGAACTTCTCAGGCCTCCATGTTTTTGTTTGGGTCACACAGGTTTGCCTGCCTGTCTGGCTGTGGAGCAGCCTGGCATCCACACCCAACACACCCGTTTTGGGTTTGGGTTGGGTAGGTTGGGGACAGGTGAGTCATGCCAGGCTAATTGACCCCCTATCGCAGTTTCCCTGACCAAGCCACTCCTGAGTTTCTATTTGTTTTGTGGGAGGTCTGGGCCATTCTTCAGGTGGGGGAAACTTCCCCAGGACAAACCATGGAGTCTCTGGACAAAAGGATATCATCATTTTTCTATTGAGCATTTTTTTTAATGACTTGATTTTTTTCTTTAACAACTAAAAGACAATTATAGCAACTTCAAAAACAAAATCGAGCTCGTCGTTTATGCCTCCTCCTCCAGCTGCTTGGAGAGAGAGGGTGGGTGACTGGCAGTCCCACTGAAGTCTCCCCTCCCTCCGATCACCCTCTGCTGAAGTGAGCAGCTTCATCCAAATAGATGTCGTCTTCTGAGGGACAGCCCATATCCAAAGCCTGGCCAGTGTCTTGGATTTGAGGACAGCTCTGTCAGGACCCTCACGGAATCTGCAGAGGCCTCTACAGTGACAGCCTCACAGTCAGACTTCCTTTCTGTTCAATCCCGCCTCTACAGTGACAGCCTCACAGTCAGACTTCCTTTCTGTTCAATCCCGCCTCTTCACACCCCTACAGATGTTGCTACAAGGGCATCCTCCAATAAGCCTCCTGTATGCTGATCTCCACTGCAGAGTCTGCCTGCCAGGGAAACCTGGCTTGTGGTGCTAAGAGTGGGTGCAAGAAAGCAGATGCTAAAGCTGGGTCACCCACCAGCTGACTAGAAATAAGGAGCCCATGGTGGGTGGCTGGCGAGCATGGATAAAGCCAGGCATGCGGCAATAGTAGGAGTGGTGATGTTTTCTGGGAGGGCATGCCTTTGGAAGGGCATGGTTTGGCGGAGGTGATGGAACCAGTATTTGAGAAGCAGGAGCAAGCTAATAATTATAAGGGTAATGGTATCAAACAGCTGTTCCTGGGGGCAATGGAAGTTCTGGAGAAAGACAAGGAAAGGCTGAGGGTAATGAATGAGCAATTAAAGGCTAAACAGAAAAGTTAGAGGGTCTCCTTGGCAGAGTACAGTGGAACGGGCAGTGCATATCCCATAGCTGGAGGGTAGATGAAGCCAAAACTCAGGTTCAAGATTTAAGCATAAAAGTAATAGGCTCCAGAAAAAGTTGAATTCCCCTTGGCAAGTCTGCTACACCTAAATTCAAGCTACAATGGGACAGCCTGAGGCCTGGAAACACGGGATGTGGATCTTTGCAGTGCAATCAAAGTCCTCATTCTGGAGGTCTCTGCCTTGCAGGCCAACATGTGTCCCCAACAGGTTCTGCCACTTTTGCCTTACTGACACTAGACCCATCATAACCCATTATAGCTAAAACATAACCCATTAAGTCAAAACAAGTACCATCAGGATACACTTGGGTCTGCTAAGGAGAAAAGAGACTGTTCCTTGAAGGAGCTGTGGATCCTGGCTGATTTGTACCAGCAGATCAATGGGAGGTCAGTGGGAAGCAAAATATAAAGTTGTTAATTAATATGGGAGCATTCTTTCTTTCTTTTTTTTTCCTTGGCTACCCTGCACAGTCTATGGGATCTTAGTTCCCCTACCAGGGATTGAACCTGGGCCCTCGGCAGTGAAAGTGCAGAGTCCTAACCACTGGGCAATCGAGGAACTCCCCAGCCAATAGGACTGTTAGAACCTCTCAGAACATACCACTCAGATGTCTCCTTGGCACTTCGAAAAGTGATGCCCACACTCAATGAGCAATAAATGCTGGAACTTCTTTTTTAGGCAGTGGAAAAAGGAACCAAATGTCTCATAGAAGGGGGTATACTTGAGCGGATTTATTAGATGAGGTGGGAAATTGAACCAGGTTTACCATGTGAGGGCCAAGAGGACATTTACCGAAGTAGCAAGGCAGGATATGGTAAGAGGGATATAAGATTCACTTAGAAACGCACTGTGAGCTCTCCTTTATCATCCAGAGCTCATGGTGAGAGATGTCATTATAGAACTGAGCTCCTTGATGGGAATGATAATAGCCTGAAATATAAGAGGTCATGAGAGTGCCTTAACCATTAGAAACAAAGTACATTCAGCTGTTGCAGTGAGAGGCAAAGCTGGAGAGGCAGCAAGAAGGGCCTGACCTACAGAAAGCTGCTGTTGTTGTTCAGTCCCTCAGTCACGTCTGACTCTTGGCTACCTCCATGGACTGCAGCACACCAGGCTTACCGGTCTTTCACCTTCTCCTGGAGCTTGCCCAACTCATGTCCATTGAGTCAGTGATGTTATCCAACCATCTCATCCTCTGTTGTCCCCTTCTCCTCCTGCCTTCAGTCTTTCCCAGCATCAGGGTCTTTTCCAGTGAGGCCATCAGGTTGGCCAAAGTATGCAGCTCAGCTTCAGCTCAGTCCTTCCAATGGATACTCAGGGTTGATTTCCTTTAGGATTGACTTGGTTGATCTCCTTGCTGTCCAAGGGACTCTCAAGAGTCTTCTCCAACACCACAGTTCAGAAGCATCAATTCTTCTGCATTCAGCCTTCTTTATGGTCCAACTCTCATATCCATACATGGTTACTGGAAAAACCATAGTTTTGACTATATGGACCTTTGCCACACAGAAAGCTGTGGAGATGGTTAATAGAACAGATCATCCTTATGGGCAAAATAAATGGCTAACAGAAAAGTACTGTTCAATCTAGCCAATCAAAATAATCAAGGATTTTGATTGGATCAAGAGGCTAAGGGTAGCTTCCCCAGTACAAACTCATGATCCCTTCCTCATGCAGTTTCTATATCTGAGTCAGTTTTCACTCCCAGAACTCTTACCTAAACCACAGAAGATACCTCACATTAAGGAGACAGAATGACTCAATCAGTTGATATCAGCCAGCCTCTTTGTTGTGCCTCAACTGTTGGTACAACAAAGTAGCCGCAGTTGGAGGGATGGAAGGCAGATATGGGCTCAACAGCCCCAGCTCACACTCAGCAAGCCTCCTCTAGCTGCAGCTGCTACCAAAGACCAGCACTATGTCCCTGGTACAGCACCACCTCTTGAAGAAGACCCAAATTAACTTCACTAAACTCCTACTCCGGAAGGGGCAACAATTCATCTTGATTGGAATCAACAAATAGTCCGTGGGATGGATTTAGCAGTTGGGGTTAGCAGGTATAAGCTATTATATATAGACTGGATAAACAACAACATCCTACTGAGTAGCACAGGGAACTATATTCAATATCCTGTGATAAACCATAATGAGAAAGGATATTAAAAAGATATATATATATATCTGTGTATGTATAACTGAATCACTTTGCTGTACAGCAGAAATTAACACATTATAAATCAACTATACTTCATTTGAAAAAGAAAAAATGTTTTAAAATCCATACATCCCAGCTCTTGAGTTTGCCTTCCTATTTATAGGACCTGTTGCCCTGAAACAAATAGACTGCTAGATATTTCTCCAGCAAAGATGTGTTGATTTAAATCAGCAGAGGATTGCAGTTTGGGGTCTGCATGGCAAGCCACATGCAAGTCCCAAAACAGTAAGGGAAGGAAACCCCTTTTATAGAGGGGAAAAGGAAGTCAGGGGGACTGTAGTTGGGTTTTGTTTTTTTTTTAATTTAAAGAAGAGTCTGAGGCTTTTCATTGGCTAAGTCCTTGCTGGGAAAAGGCCTCTGTCTTCCAGTTGGGCTCTGCTATTGTAGCAGGGCATGAGAGCTCCCCCTTCTGGTCTTCCAACTCTACTTCATTGAGGTTCTTTAATAATTTTGGGGGGCTTCCCTGGTGGCTCAGTTGATAAAGAATCTGCCTGCAATGCAGGAGATCTGGGTTTGATCCCTGGGTTAGGAAGATCCCCTGGAGGAGTCATGGTAACCCACTCCAGTATTCTTGCTTGGAGAATCCCCATGGACAGAGGAGCCTGATGTGCTGCAGTACATGGGGTCGCAAAGAGTCAGACACGACTGAGCGACTATGCACACAGACAATAATTTTTTAGAGGCCTCAGCACCATTTTTCAAGGGCTTACAAAGTGTTTGATCTACTAAAAGGAGATCCTGCAAAAGCTCACATTTGAGTAAGGGACATCAGTTCAGTTCAGTTCAGTCGCTCAGTCCTGTCTGACTCTTTGCAACCCCATGAATTGCAGCACGCCAGGCCTCCCTGTCCATCACCAACTCCCGGAGTTCACTCAGAGTCACGCCCATCGAGTCCGTGATGCCAACCAGCCATCTCATCCTCTGTCCTCCCCTTCTCCTCTTGCCCCTAATCCCTCCTAGCATCAGAGTCTTTTCCAATGAGTCAACTCTTCGCATGAGGTGGCCAAAGTACTGGAGCTTCAGCTTCAGCATCATTCCTTCCAAAGAAATCCCAGGGCCCATCTCCTTCAGAATGGACTGGTTGGATCTCCTTGCAGTCCAAGGGACTCTCAAGAGTCTTCTCCAACACCACAGTTCAAAAGCATCAATTCTTCTGCGCTCAGCCTTCTTTACAGTCCAATTCTCACATCCATACATGACCACAGGAAAAACCATAGCCTTGACTAGACGGACCTTAGTCGGCAAAGTAATATCTCTGCTTTTGAATATGCTATCTAGGTTGGTCAAAACTTTTCTTCCAAGAAGTAAGCGTCTTTTAATTTCATGGCTGCAGTCACCATCTGCAGTGATTTTGGAGCTGAGAAAAATAAAATCTGACACTGTTTCCACTGTTTCCACGTCTATTTCCCATGAAGTGATGGGACCAGATGCCATGATCTTCGTTTTCTGAATGTTGAGCTTTAAAATTCTGAGGGAGATGGGAATACCAGACCACCTGACCTGCCTCTTGAGAAATCTGTATGCAGGTCAGGAGCAACAGTTAGAACTGGACCTGGAACAACAGACTGGTTCCAAATAGGAAAAGGAGTACGTCGAGGCTGTATATTGTCACCCTGCTTATTTAACTTATATGCAGAGTACATCATGAGAAATGCTAGACTGGAACAAACATAAGCTGGAATCAAGATTGCTGAGAGAAATATCAATAACCTCAGATATGCAGATGACACCACCCTTATGGCAGAAAGTGAAGAGGAACTAAAGAGCCTCTTTGTGAAAGTGAAAGAGGAGAGTGAAAAAGTTGGCTTAAAGCTCAACATTCAGAAAACGAAGGGACATACTTTGTAGCAAACAAAGTGTGGTAGTGGGTACCTGACCACCAGGTCGTGGCCCTGTTCTGAACTGCACCGCACAGAACAATGTAATAGTTGTGATAGAACTGAGAGGCTGGCTGGGAGGAGGTATCTTAGAGTATATTCCCTAAACCCACCATCATTCTATGGTGTGGTGTCCCTGACAGACAGAATACATGCGTCTGAACCAAGGCCTTGCCTCCCCACACACCCAGAGACCCACTGGGAGAATTTTCTCCTGTTCCTGAAACTCTGGGCTCTGAGATCTTGGCTCCCAGGAAGAGGATGTTCCACCAGGGTGTGCAGCAGGAATCCCATTCAAGTTTTGTCTACTGTCCAGTGCCTTCAGCTTCCTCATACCAAGAAATGAGTAAACTTGGAAAGAAGTCACCTGCTCAAACAGGTAAAGAATCATCCTGAGGTAGGCCTGTTTTCTGTAACTGCAGAAAAACCTGAATGAATTTTTTGGCCAACCCAATACAGTGGGGGCATGGGAGACTGTATTTGACCCCAGATAATCTACTTGGTACTCCCTTGCAGCAGCCTTAGCCTGAGAAGGGCAAAGTGACCAGGAGCTCAGACTCCTAAGGCTTAAGAGTCCTGGCCATCCCGCTTAGGAAAGCAAAAGTACTCGCTAAGGGGGCAGGGACACCAACATGGAGAGCATTGATGGAAGATGGAGATAAATGACTACTGAGTGGGCTCAAGACCAGCTGCAGCAGTGGAGACTCTAGTTTTCCCCACTAACCTTTCTCTTAGAAGTTTCCCTTGAGGAAAGATGCCCACCAGCCTGAAAAGAGCTGCCTCACCCAAAGCCACTGCAACTTCCCAGGAAAGTTCCTCCTGGAATTCCACTCCGCCTCAGTCCAACTTCCCCTCAGGTGCTGATCCCAAGAGATAAAGAGGTAAAAAATCTCTTACATTCAAATTTCCATCTCTGTCTCTTTCATATATATATTTGCTATTGTTTGTTATCTTTGAGTATATGTACTTTTGTGTTTCTTATTTTTTAACTAAACATTATGTCATAAAGTACTCTTTTCATATATAATTACAGATTACTCCTAATTACAATTTTAATGTCAGTATAACATTCCCTTCATTTGCTATAGCATAATTTTTGGGGGGGCACATCACATGGCATGTGGGATCTTAGTGCCCTGTTCAGGGATCAAACTTGTGCCCTCTGCAGGGGAAGTGCAGAATCTTTTTATTTTTATTTTTTTGCTATTAAAAGCTTTATTGTTTCCATTTGGTCCAAGGCTTGGGAGAGGGCTCCAGGGTGTTAAACAGTTGCCTAATGGCTGCAGAGAGGGGCTTCAGGCAGAAGCCCTGACATTAGTGGGGCTCCTCAAAGCCCACTGGGCTCCAGAGGCTCGCAGTTGTGCTTGAGGGTGAGCCTTTTGAAGAGATATTCCCCCAGCCCAGCCTAGGGACTAGCCAACTTTCAAGGTTGATCAGGTGGTCACCCATCTTCTTGATGAATTTCACCTCCTCATCTAGGAAGTCATTCTCTGGGAAGTCACAGAAGTAGGGGTCTCCTCAGGCAGAACCCAGGCCACTTAGATCCAAAGAGGCCTGGTACAGGTTTCTCTCCAGGAGAAGGGCGGCTTCCATAGCATCCTGGGTTTTACTCCACTCATCTTAAGATGGTTTCTGCATGTTCAGGAAGAGGGCCCTGCCACCGTGCTGGTTTTGCATTTTCAAGAGGCGATTGTGCTCCCCTTGGCCAATTCAAGGAAAAAGTGGCCCCTACCTTGGAAGAAAAGGTATGACCAACCTAGATAGTATATTCAAAAGCAGAGACATTACTTTGCCGACTAAGGTCTGTCTAGTCAAAGCTATGGTTTTTCCTGTGGTCATGTATGGATGTGAGAGTTGGACTGTGAAGAAGGCTGAGCGCTGAAGAATTGATGCTTTTGAACTGTGGTGTTGGAGAAGACTCTTGAGAGTCCCTTGGACTGCAAAGAGATCCAACCAGTCCATTCTGAAGGAGATCAACCCTGGGATTTCTTTGGAAGGAATGATGCTCAAACTGAAGCTCCAGTACTTTGGCCACCTCATGCGAAGAGTTGACTCATTGGAAAAGACCCTGATGCTGGGAGGGATTGGGGGCAGGAGGAGAAGGGGCGACCGAGGAGGAGATGGCTGGATGGCATCACGGACTCAGTGGACGTGAGTCTGAGTGAACTCCGAGAGTTGGTGATGGACAGGGAGGCCTGGCGTGCTGCGATTCATGGGGTCGCAAACAGTTGGACATGACTGAGCGACTGAACTGAACTGAACTGAACTGAACCCTCCAGAGCCATATTGTTGAGGCTGAAAGAGAAGCCCAGAGATGGGTAGGTGTAGGAGGCCAGCAGATGCATAGAGATAGTGGCCCGCATCTCAGTGAAATAATTCTGACAAATCTGGGAGCCGATGGCTGATTGGTAATAAGCAGTTTAGCTTGAAAAAACAAATGGTGTTGGCTGGACCCGGTGATCACAGACAGCTGAGGGGCTGATTCTGAAGGTTGCTACCAGGAAAAATGTTGGAGGGTGGTTGGAAGCTGGAGCAAGGGGCGACCCTGGATCTGTGTGCTGGGACCTTGGAGTGAAAGCACAGCTGAAAGTGTGGAGTCTTAACCACTGGACTCCCAGGGAAGTCTCTGCAGCATAACTTTTTAAAACCATCTTGTATTGTTAGGCACTTAGATTTATTTATATTATATAGTGGACTGTAGCCTACCAGACTTCTCCATCCGTAGGGGCGACCCTGGATCTGTGTGCTGGGACCTTGGAGTGAAAGCACAGCTGAAAGTGTGGAGTCTTAACCACTGGACTCCCAGGGAAGTCTCTGCAGCATAACTTTTTAAAACCATCTTGTATTGTTAGGCACTTAGATTTATTTATATTATATAGTGGACTGTAGCCTACCAGACTTCTCCGTCCGTGGGATTCTCCAGGCAAGAATACTGGAGTGGGTTACCATTTCCTTCTCCAGGGGATCTTCCTGACCCAGGGACTGAACCCGGGTCTCCCATATTGGAGGCAGACGCTTTAACTTCTGAGCCACAGGGAAGCGCCATTATATAGTATATCTTCCATAAAATCAGTATCTTCCTTCACATGTTTATCTTCTTCAGTTGATTTCAATCCTGTGTACTCAAGTCATCCAGTGGGAGGGTGTGAACCATATCTTGGGGGCCTGTGGTATCTGTTAACAAACTGCTTTCTCCAAAATGATAGCAATCTATCTTGCTGCATCAAGGAGGATTTCAGAATAATCCTCCCATCATTCAAAATGATCACTATAGACTTTGTTGGTAGTATCATAAATGTAAAACAGTACCTCATTATCATATTACTTTGTTCTTGGTATCTTTTTGGAAAATTATAACTGAAGTTAAATTTATTGTTATTTGAATTTCCTCTTGTGTATTAATGTTCCAGGGATTATTGACATTTCCAAACTGGAAGGCACATTCTCACCTCTGTTACCAAATTAGTGAAATGGGTTTCTGATGAGTAAAATTCAAGTAGAAGCAAAGTCCTAATCTATTGCAAAGTGCACTGGACTTGGAGTCAGTGGATGCTGCTTTGAGTTCTGGTCAGTTATGACTTGTGTTATGTTGAGAATGCTTTATACTGTCAATAAAATGGAGAGACCCCAAAGTAGGCCAGGCCCTATTTTGATTCTCCCTCCCCCCAGCTTTTTTTTGCAAAGAAGGTTGGAAATGACAGAAAACAAAAATAGAAATTATTCAGAAGTATTTCAGTCCCTTGTTTTGCTCTACAAAATGCTGTATCAAGCAATATTCAGGGGACTTGCCTGGTGGTCCAGTGGTTAAGATTCCATGCTCGCAATGCAGGGGTGTGTGCGTTCAGTCCTTGGTCAGGGAACTAAGATCCTACATGCCCCACAGGGCAGGCCAAAAAAAAAAAAAAAACAACACACCCAGAAGTATCTATCTTATTCTGCCCTCCACCTGAAGGTGGAATCCTCAATTGTCTACATTGTTCAGGGCACTGGGACTGGCCAGCACAGTAATATCAGTTTAAGCAGATGGTGTTTGGTGATAGAGGGGTTGGTGGGCATCTGAAGTGGAAATTTTGTTGGCAAAACAGAGAACCAGGCCAAGATGGGAAGGAGCTGTCACCTAAAAACATTATTTTATCTTTCATGGTCTCAAAAATTTAAGACAAATAGGGCTGTTTGACAAACTGACATTAATGCTAGTTGACATTAACAGACACTTTGCAAATGATAATTATTTTAGTCTATTTAGCATTAGATGATTAGTTTTTCTTTAATTTTTCAACAAACATTATTGAAGCACTAAGCTAAGTGCTAGAAATACAAAAAGGAATAAAACAGTTCCTCAAGGAAGATCATAACTTAACAATGGAGACCACCACTTAAAAGATTATAACTACAGGCAGTTCCCTGGCAGTCCAATGGTTAGGACTCAGCACTTTCACTGCAGCAGTCCTGGGTTCAATCCCTGGTCAGGGAACTAAGATCCCACAAGCTGAGCAATGTGGCCAAAAAAAGAGTAACTATAATAAGGCTTCCCAGGTGGCACAGTGGTAAAGAATCCACCTGCCAGTGCAGGAGACATAAGAGACACAGTTTGATTTCTGGGTGGGGAAGCTCCTCTGGAGTAGGAAATGGCAACCCACTCCAGTATTCTTGCTGAAAAATTCCACGGATAGAGGAGCCTAGGAGACTACAGCCCATGGGGTCACAGAGAGCTGAACATGACTGAGTGAGTGAGCACACACACACTACAAGACAGTGTAATAACCACAGCCATCAAATATACTTGATGGCTTTCTTCTCTTGTTTTGAGTTATATATTTTAGAGTTCTAGTGTTCTAAAATATCTTATACTTTTAAATATTAATCAAAGAAATTTGAGGCTGAAAACTTGGAGAAGAGGCCAAGATATCATGATCCAAAGGGGTGGGAGATAAATAGAGGGCCCTAAGATAGTGGTCATTTGGTATTAATAATTTCATTCCAGTTGATCCTTGAACAGTGTGGGTACCTACCCTCTTGCAGCCAAAAATCTGCATATCATTTACAGCTGACTCTCTTCATTCATGGATTCAGTCAACGTTGGATTGTGTAGGACTGTAGCATTTACTATTGAGAAAAAAAATCCATGTATACATGGATGCACACATGGGTTCAAACTCAGGCTGTTCAAAGGTCAACTGTGTTCTGTGATGTTCCAGTAAGAACACAGAGACTTGCCAGCGAGCCATGCTAATAGTTACACTCCAAGGGCATTGCCATGGGACTAACAGGTGAGAGAGAGAGGTGTGAAAAGAATTGGAGGGCATTGAGAGACTGCAGTCCTTGTTAGTAAAAATGCTAAGAAGGAAAGAAAAGCCGGGGTCCCACAAGAAAGGAGCAAAGCAAGGCATGATGGTTCCATCACAGACTGGATTCTAATTACAGGCTCTCTCTTTCTCTATTTATGTGATTGTCCTTGAAGAAGTTGCACAACCTTTCAGATCTTCAGTTTCCTCATTTGTAAAACAGAGACGTAGCAGTGCCCTCTGCACAGAATTCTCATGAGGATAAAAGGATAGAAAGCATCTAAGTGCTTGGCCCAATCCCAGGCACATAGTGTCTGCTCAATACGGTTGGGATTTTGTGTTACCATTATTTTTCTCTCTTATCTTACAAGTAGCAAGATGGTGCAACAGGGAACATTGGTGGGGCATTTCCTCTTTCACTGCAGCAAATAACAGTGAAACCACACTTTCAGGTCGTATTGATAGTCCTCGAAGATGTCCTGAGAAAATGTCGTTAGACCCCAAGGGTGTCCCGGACTCAGGTGTCCAAAGACCATCTATTATTTTTTCTCACCCTATCTCTCTAACCTGCAGCCAGCAGAAGTGAAGGCATCTTGGTGACTTACAGCAACCATCTGCAGAGGGGACAAAGGTGCTTTCTGTTCTGGTGGGAGGAAGAAATAATGAGCTGTTTTGTATTGCAACCCTCACAGTCAGAATGTCAGGACTGGCTGCTTGCCCTGAGTCTGAACGACCGCCAATAACCCATTTTAATGGATTTAATCCATTAAATTTAATCCCTCTCAAATCCTTAAAAGTGGCTTCAAAATGTTTGTGAGAGTTTGGGGGGCAACTTTTGAGCTTTAAATATGCACAAATAAATTAGGTGGCTATTTAACATTGGGCTTGTTAGTCTGTATTTGCAATACAACTGATAGGATACATGCATTATTTACAGTGCCCTCTGGATTTAATTTTGTAAGATTTATGAGATGGTAGATGTGTTTGTACTTGAGTTAAATTAAAAATAGTGGTTGTCATCTATCATGTAAACTTAATTTAAACCTCAAGGCCATGCTTTCCCATTTTTATAGCCAAGGGTGTCTTTATCCTTCAAGACCATGTTTGGGTCACCAAATTGCATCCTGGCTTAACCAGTACATTTTCAATAGGTATCCACAGGAATCTAAACATCATCATGGATGTCTGTTCTGCAATGTGGTTTTTATACTCTGGAAAATTCTATGACCTTCCCAATATTAAAAAGAAAAAAAAATCCTGTTTGCACTTAAATTAGCCAGAATTGACTTCTGTTGCTTACTGCAGAGAATCCTGACTGATACATATGTTTCATTGATCATTTTTCATGAAAATGTGAGGAGTGTTAATTAAAATTACTAACTGCAGATGGTGATTGCAGCCATGAAATTAAAAGACACTCCTTGGAAGAAAAGTTATGACCAACCTAGATAGCACATTGAAAAGCAGAGACATTACTTTGGCGACAAAGGTCCATCTAGTCAAGGCTATGGTTTTTCCAGTAGTCATGTATGGATGTGAGAGTTGGACTGTGAAGAAGGCTGAGCACTGAAGAATTGATGCTTTTGAACTGTGGTGTTGGAGAAGACTCTTTGAGAGTCCCTTGGACTCAGTCCCTTGGACTCACAAAGAGTCAGACACAACTGAGCGACTGAACTGAACTGAACTGAGCCCTAAATAGAGTATTAAAGTGTTAAGTAGCCAAAGTGTTAGTCACTCAGTCATGTGTGACTTTTGGGACCCCCATAGACTGTAGCCCACCAGGCTCCTCTGTCCATGAAATTCTCCAAGCAAGAATACTAGAATGGGTTGCCATTTCCTTCTCCAGGGGGGTCTTCCCAACCCAGAGATTGAACCTGGGTCTCCTGCATTGCAGGCAGATTCTTTACTATCTGAGCCACGAGGGAGGCCCCAAAATATTAAGTAGGTAGTCCAATTATCTTTCTTGCAAATAATTACCACAGAAATTATTGCACATTTAAAAATGAAATTAGGCCACTTTTTATCATTCTTTTTCTATTTTCTTTCAAAGAAATCTATTGTTACAACCCAACTTCAGTGGACAATGGGAAGGGCAGGAGGCTGGGAGCTGAGAGATGGACAGGTTGAAATGCAAGCCTTTGAATGAGGTCAGGTTTGGAAAAGGAAGGTAAGAATGCAGCAACTGTCTGAGTCTGTTTGGACCATTTCAGAACAACATATACAGACGGAGACTTAATCAAAAGACGTTTATTTCTCACATGCTAAAGACTAGGAACTCCAAGATCAAGGTGTTAGCAAAGGTAGGCTTCATTCTGAGGCAGGCCTCCTTTCTCGACTTTTGACTTGTAGGTGACCACCATCTTGCTGACTCTCACAGAACCTTTTCTTTGTGTGCATCAGATGGGGGCAAGGATGAGGAAGGTGGGGAGGGCTTTTTTGTGCCTTTCTTTTTTCTTATATTGATTTTTAAAAATATTTATTTTATTTATTTGGCTGAATTGAGTCTTGGTTGTGGCACTTCTGATCTTTGTTGTGGCATCCAGAATCTTTAGTTGCAGTATGTGGGATCTAATTCTCTGACCCAGGTTCCTTGCATTGGGAGTTAGGAATCTTAGCTGCTGGACCACCAGGGAAGTCTTCTTATAAGGGTGCTAATCCTACTGTGAAGTACCCCACTCTCATGACTTCATCTAATCCTAAATACCTCTTGAAGGCCCATCCTCAAATACTATCATATTGGAGTTCAACATACAAATTTTTGGGACGGCGTCATTCAGTCCATAGCAAAAGTTATACAGGAAAGGGGGACAAGACTTGAAAAAAATTAACACTTTTTTAAAAGTAGTGAAATAGTGTAGAAAAGAGAAAGGACTTCAGATTCAGACAGAATTGGGCTGAATCCCATTTACTAACTGTGTGACCTTGGACAAGATACTTAACATCTCTAAGCCTCAGTTTTCACAGCTGTAAAAAGAAGATAATTGGGCATTCATTATAGAATTGTAGTAAGAATTAATGAGATAGAGGTTTAAAGTACCTGGACCAAAGAAAAGGGCTTTTTCAAGTTTTGACAGAGCATAGCAGGGACAGGTATGTTGCTTGGGTGCAGAAGTTGTGATGGTAATGGGTGATGGAGTTTAATGCTGAAATCTGCTGTTTCATGAATACTGGTCTCATTAAGTGGGAGGGAGGACTGGACAACTTCTCCAGGACCTTCCAATTCTGAAGTCCCATGAATTCACATGTATTCACACATTGATGAGGAAGCAGGTATATTCATCTCATCTGTTTTGTTGTTACTATCAGTTTGTGCTCAGTTCAGTTCAGTCGCTCAGTCGTGTCCGACTCTTTGCGACCCCATGAACCGCAGCACGCCAGGCCTTCCTGTCCATCACCAACTCCCGGAGTTCACTCAAACTCACATCCATCGAGTCAGTGATGCCATCCAGCCATCTCATCCTCGGTCGTCCCCTTCTCCTCCTGCCCCCAATCCCTCCCAGCATCAGAGTCTTTTCCAATGAGTCAACTCTTCGCATGAGGTGGCCAAGTACTGGAGTTTCAGCTTTAGCATCATTCCTTCCAAAGAAATCCCAGGGCTGATCTCCTTCAGAATGGACTGGTTGGATCTCCTTGCAGTCCAAGGGACTCTCAAGAGTCTTCTCCAACACCACAGTTCAAAAGCATCAATTCTTCAGTGCTCAGCTTTCTTCACAGTCCAACTCTCGCATCCATACATGACCACTGGAAAAACCATAGCCTTGACTAGATGGACCTTTCTTGGCAAAGTAATGTCTCTGCTTTTCAATATGCTATCTAGGTTGGTCATAACT
>SJXQ01009393.1:108097-136548 GCA_006408695.1 Aepyceros melampus
CAAAACGAATACAGTATTGTAAAGCAATACAAACTAAAAAATAAAAATTAATTAAAAAAATAAATAAAAGAAGGAAAAAAAAAAAAGAATGGTAGAAATAAATGAAACAGAGAGGAAAAAGAATTAAATGAAATGAGGACAACCTCAGAGACCTCTGGGACAATGTTAAATTCTCCAACATTCGAATCACAGGAGTCCCAGAAGAAGACAAAAAGAAAGACCATGAGAAAATACTTGAGGAGATAATAGTTGAAAACTTCCCTATAATGGAAAGGAAATTATCACCCAAGTCCAAGAAACCCAGAGAGTCCAAACAGGATGAACCCAAGGTGAAATACCCCAAGACACCTATTAATCAAATTAACAAAGATCAAACACAAAGAATAAATATTAAAATCAACAAGGGAAAAACAACAAATAACACACAAGGGGATTCCCATAAGGATGACAGCTCATCTTTCAATAGAAACTCTTCAGGCCAGAAGGGAATGGCAGGACATACTTGAAGTAATGAAAGAGAAAAACATACAACCCAGATTACTGTACCCAGCAAGGATCTCATTCAAATATGAAGGAGAAATCAAAAGCTTTACAGACAAGCAAAAGCTGAGAGAATTCAGAACCACCAAACCAGCTCTCCAACAACTGTTAAAGGATCTTCTCTAGACAGGAAACACAAAAAGGGTGTATAAACTCTAACCCAAAACAACAAAGTAAATGGCAGTGGGATCATACTTATCAATAACTACCTTAAACGTAAATGGGTTGAATGCCCCAACCAAAAGAAAAAGACTGGCTGAATGTATAAAAAAAATAAGACCTCTATTTATGTTGTCTACAAGAGACCGACCTCAAAACAAGGGACACATACAGACTGAAAATGAAGGACTGGAAAAAGATATTCCATGCAAATAGAGACCAAAAGAAAGCAGGAGTAGCAATACTCAAATCAGATAAAATAGATTTTTAAAACAAAGGATGTGAAAACAGTCAAAGATGGACAGTACACAGTGATCAAAGGACCAATCCAAGAAGAAGATATAACACTTATAAATATATATGCACCAAACATAGGAGCACCACAATATGTAAGGCAAATGCTAACAAGTATGAAAGGGGAAATTAACAATAACACAATAACAGTGGGAGAATAACAATTATAAACATATGTGCACTGAACATAGGAGCACTGCAATATGTAAGGCAAAGGCTAACAAGTATGAAAGGGGAAATTAACAATAACACAATAACAGTGGGAGACTTTAATACCACACTCACACCTATGGATAGATAACTAAACAGAAAATTAACAAGGAAACACAAACTTTAAGTGATACAATAGACCAGTTAGACCTAATTGATATCTATAGGACATTTCACCCCAAAACAATAAATTTCACCTTTTTCTCAAGTGCACACGGAACCTTCTCCAGGATAGATCACATCCTGGGCCATAAATCTAGCCTTGGTAAATTCAAAAAAACTGAAGTCATTCCAAGCATCTTTTCTGACCACAATGCAGTGAGATTAGATGTCAATTACAGGAGAAAAAATTATTTAAAAATCCAACATATAGAGGATGAAAAAACACACTGCTGAATAACCAACCAATCACAGAAGAAATCAAAAAAGAAATTAAAATATGCATAGAGATGAATAAAAATGAAAACACAACAACCCAAAACCTATGGGACACTGTAAAAGCTGTGCTAAAGGGAAGGTCCATAGCATACCTCAAAAAAGAAGAAAAAAGTCAAATAAATAACCTAACTCTACACCTAAAGCAACTAGAAAAGGAAGAAATGAAGAACCCAAGCGTTACTAGAAGGAAAGAAATGTTAAACGTTAGGGCGGAAGTGGAGAAGTCAATGGCACCCCACTCAAGTACTCTTGCCTGGAAAATCCCATGGATGGAGGAGCCTGGTAGGCTGCAGTCCATGGCGTTGCAAAGAGTTGGACATGACTAAGCAACTTCTTTCACTTTTCACTTTCATGCATTGGAGAAGGAAATGGCAACTGACTCCAGTGTTCTTGCCTGGAGAATCCCAGGGATGGTGGACCCTGGTGGGCTACCATCTCTGGGGTCGCACAGGGTCAGACACAACTGAAGTGACTTAGCAGCAGCAGCAGCAGGGCAGACGTAAATAAAAAAGAAACAAAAGAGACCATAATAAAAATCAAGAAAGCCAAAAGCTGACTCTTCTAGAAGATAAATAAAATTGACAAACCATTAGCTAGACTCATCAAGAAACAAAGGGAGAAGAATCAAATCAACAAAATTAGAAGTGAAAATGGAGAGATCACAACAGACAACACAGAAATACAAAGGATCATAAGAGACTACTAAAGCCAAAAGCTGGTTCTTTGAAAGGATAAATAAAATTGACAAACCATTAGCTAGACTCATCAAGAAACAAAGGGAGAAGAATCAAATCAACAAAATTAGAAGTGAAAATGGAGAGATCACAACAGACAACACAGAAATACAAAGGATCATAAGAGACTACTATCAGCAATTATATGTCAATAAAATGGACAACTTCGAAGAAATGGACAAATTCTTAGAAAAATACAACTTTACAAAACTGAACCAGGAAGAAATAGAAAATCTTAACAGACTCATCACAAGCACAGAAATTGAAACTGTAATCAGATACCTTCCAGCAAACAAAAGCCCAGGAGCAGACGGCTTCCCAGCTGAATTCTACCAAAAATTTAGAGAAGAGCTAACACCTATCCTACTCAAACTCTTCCAGAAATTTGCAGAGGAACATAAACTTCCAAACTCATTCTATGAGGCCACCATCACCCTAATACCAAAACCTGACAAAGATGCCACAAAAAAAGAAAACTACAGGCCAATATCACTGATGAACATAGATGCAAAAATCCTTAACAAAATTTTAGCAATCAGAATCCAACAACACATTAAAAAGATCATACACCATGACCAAGTGGGCTTTATCCCAGGGTCAAAACCTGACAAAGACGCCACAAAAAAAGAAAACTACAGGCCAATATCACTGATGAACATAGATGCAAAAATCCTTAACAAAATTCTAGCAATCAGAATTGAACAACATATTAAAAAGATCATACATCATGACCAAGTGGGCTTTATCCCAGGGATATAAGGATTCTTCAAAATCCATAATGCAATCAATGTAATACACCACATTAATAAATTGAAAATTAAAATCCATATGATTATCTCAATAGATGCAGAGAAAGCCTTTGACAAAACTCAACATCCATTTATGATAAAAACTCTCCAGAAAGCAGGAATAGAAGGAACATACCTCAACATAATAAAAGCTATATATGACAAACCCACAGCAAACATTCTCCTCAATGGTGAAAAATTGAAAGCATCGCCCCTAAAGTCAGGAACAAGACAAGGGTGCCCACTCTCACCACTACTTTTCAACAGAGTTTTGGAAGTTTTGGCCACAGTAATCAGAGCAGAAAAAGAAATAAAAGGAATCCAGATGGAAAAGAAGAAGTAAAACTCTGTTTGCAGATGACATGATCCTCTACATAGATAACCCTAAAGACTCCACCAGAAAATTACTAGAGCTAATCAATGAATATACTGAAGTTGTGGGATATAAAATCAACACACAGAAATCCCTTGCATTCCTATACATTAAAAATGAGAAAGTAGAAAAAGAAATTAAGGAAACAATTCATTCACCATTGTAACAAAAAGAATAAAATACTTAGGAATATATCTACCTAAAGAAACTAAAACCTATATATAGAAAACTATAAAACACTGGTGAAAGAAATCAAAGAGGACACAAATGGAGGGAGAAATATACCATGTTCATGGATCAGAAGAATGAATATATTGAAAATAAGTATACTACGCAAAGCAACCTATAGATTGAATGCAATTCCTATCAAGCTACCAACAGTATTTTTCACAGAACTAGAACAAATAATTTCACAATTTGTATGGAAATATAAAAAACCTCAAATAGCCAAAGCAATATTGAGACAGAAGAATGGAACTGGAGGAATCAACCTGCCTGACTTCAGGCTCTACTACAAAGCCACAGTCATCAAGATAGTATGGTACCGGCACAAAGACAGAAATACAGATTAATGGAACAAAACAGAAAGCCCAGAGATAAATCCACGCACGTATGGACACTTTACAAAGGAGGCAAGAATATACAATGGAGAAAAGATAATCTTTTTAATAAGTGGTGCTAGGAAAACTGGTCAACCACTTGTAAAAGAATGAAACTAGAACACTTTCTAACACTATACACAAAAATAAACTCAAAATGGATTAAAGATCTAAATGTAAGACCAGAAACTATAAAACTCCTAGAGGAGAACATAGGCAAAACACTCTCTGACAGAAACCACAGCAGGAACCTCTATGACTCACTTCCCAGAATATTGGAAATAAAAACAAAACAAACAAACAAACCAAAAAAAACCAAAAACACAAATGGGTGTTGAATTTTGACAAAAGTTTATTCTGCATCTATTGAGATGATCATATGGATTTTATTCTTCAATTGGCTAATGTGGTGTATCACACTGTTCTTTTGGAAGATATTGAAAAATCCTAGCATCCCTGGGAAAAATCCCACTCATTCATGATATGTGATCCTTTTCATATATTGTTGGATTTGATTTCCAGTATTTTGTTAAGGATTTTTTGACTATGTTCATCAGTGATATTGACCTTAATTTCTTTTCTTGCAGTATCTCTGCCTGGTTTTGGTATCAGGGTGACGGTGGTTTCATAGAATGAGTTTGGAAGTGTTCTTTCCTCTACCAGTTTTTGGAAGGGTTTCAGAAGGACAGATGTTAACTCTTTTATTTTATAGAATTCAGCTATGAAGCCATCTGGTCCTGGACTTTGGTTTGTTCGGAGTTTTAAAATCAGTTTGATTCCATTTTAAGATTCAATTTCAATGCTTGTAATATTGATCTCTTCATATTTTCTGCTTCAGTCTTGGGAAATTGTACATTTCTGAGAATATGTCAATTTCTGCTAGGTTGTCTATTTTATTGACAGAGAGCTGCCTGAAGTAGTCTTTATGACCCTTTCTATTTGTGTGGTGTCAGTTTTTACTTCTCATTTTTCATTTCTAATTTCATTGATTTGAATCTTCTCTTGATGAGACTGGCTAAAGGTTTATCAATTTTAGCTTTTCAAAGAACCAGCTTTTAGTTTTGATGATCTTTTCAATTGTTTTCTTTGTCTCTATTTCACTTATTTCTGCTTTGATCTGTACGAGTTTTATAAAATTATTTTAGGGAAAAAATAACAAACAAAAACCAAACTCAGGGAAACAGAGAACAGGAATGATGCTGCAGAGAATGGGTGAAGGAAATCTTAAAATGTTACAAACATCTAGTTACATGATTGATTAATTGAAGTTTGGGGGATGTAAAGTATAACATGGTGATTATAGTTAATAATGTTGTACTGCATATTTGAAAATTGCTAGAACAGATTTAAAATCAGTTGATTTTAAATTTTAAACACACCCCAAAAGTATAATGGTTAGGTGATGGGAGTGTTAACTAAAACCACAATGGTAGTCATTTTCAAATATACACATGTTTAAAACCACTATGTTGTACACTTTAAACTTATACAATGGTATATGTGATCTACATCTCAAAAAAGCTGGACAAATTTTAAACCACAACATACGTACTTATTACTACCTAGAATTGTGAATTGACTAAGTCACACAACTTTACTTCAATGAAGTTTAAAAAATATAGGCATTAAACGGAGTTTTGTGGGCATGAAAGGGAAATAACTTCTATCTCAAGCTTCACTTTGACCAAACTTGGGCGTTATTTCTTGATTTTGAATTTGTCTCATACCCTTGGCTGCCATATCCCTCTAGAGCACTGTATTTCCTGATGCCCTAGCCGCCAACTCCTGTGAGTACCTGGTGCTTCCAGAACCCCTGTGACCCAAGTAGCTGCACCACCTCCACACCTGGTCCTCACTGGGGCAGACCAAGTCCTCCAGGGCAGCCTCAGGAGCAAACCCCAGTGGACGACCCACATGCAGAGGTGGAAATAAAACCACAATTGAAACCTGGGGCCGTGTGGCTAAGGAAGAAGAGCCAATCTTTCCCACCAGCTATACAAGTGGCAGATTAAATCCACATGATCAACTAGGCAGACTCTGTGTCTACAGACTATATAAAAGGCCATTGGGAGCTCCCACAAAGAAAATGCACTGGACATTGAAGGCAAGAACACACAGGAGTAGGACTACATTGGAGTCTGAGCTACCCCCACAGCAGGTCCAGAGACCAGAGCAGTGTTGGAAGGCACCCCAGGGGGGCGAGGCGGACTGTGACTCCCAGTGAGCGAAAGGATGCTGACAGCAGCAAATGAAGAAAAAATGTTTACTATTCTTTTATTTTGACTTCTTTTGCATTTTCTTTTGGATTTTTTTTTTCCAATCTGTGGTTGTTGTATATTTAATTAGCACTATGAAATCTAATAAATTTTTGATTTTTTTTTAATTTTCAATCACACTTTTTATGTTGTTATAAACCTCTGCCTCTACTTAGGCCTCCTGCAGTGCTGTGGACTTCTCCTTTTATTCCTCTTTTTTTTTTTCTTATTCTTTAAATTTTAATTTTAAGCCTATTATTATTTTTTTACATCTATTCCTTTGTTTGGAGAAGGAAATGGCAACTCAGTCCAGTGTTTTTGCCTGGAGAATCCTGTGGACAGAGGAGCCTGGAGGGCTGCTGTCTTTTTTTTTTTTCTTATTCTTTAAATTTTAATTTTAAGCCTATTATTATTTTTTTACATCTATTCCTTTGTTTGGAGAAGGAAATGGCAACTCAGTCCAGTGTTTTTGCCTGGAGAATCCTGTGGACAGAGGAGCCTGGAGGGCTGCTGTCCATGGGGTTGCACAGAATTGGATACGACTGAAGAGACTTAATATGCATGCATACATTGGAGAAGGAAATGACAATCCACTCCAGTATTCCTGCTTGGAGAACCCCAGGGACAGAGGAGCTTGGTGGGCTGCTGTCTATGGGGTCACACAGAGTCAGACATGACCGAAGTGACTTAGCAGCAGAGAATTCCTTTGTTTTCATTTCCTACTGTTCTTTTCCCCTTGCAATTAAATTTTAATGTATATAAATTTTCTTTATCTACCCCTGTTTAACTTTGAAATCTATTCTTTCCTTCTTCCCTTTCTTCTCACCATATTTGTTAGTTTTGTTATCATTGCTTTATTCCCCACTTGCTTTAGTTTTGTTTTCCAGTTTGTGCTTTCAGCTCAGTTCAGTCCCATAGTCGTGTCCGACTCTTTGTGACCCCATGAATTGTAGCACGGCAGGCCTCCCTATCCATCACCATCTCCTGGAGTTCACTCAAACTCACATCCATTGAGTCGGTGAGGCCATCCAGCCATCTATCTCATCTTCTGTCATCCCCTCGTCTTCCTGCCCCCAATCCCTCCCAGAATCAGAGTCTTTTCCAATGAGTCAACTCTTCGTATGAGGTGGCCAAAGTACTGGAGCTTCAGCTTTAGCATTATTCCTTCCAAAGAACACCCAGTACTGATTTCTTTTAGGGTGGACTGGTTGGATCTCCTTGCAGTCCAAGGGACTCTCAAGTCTTCTCCAACACCACAGTTCAAAAGCATCGATTATTTGGTGCTCAGTTTTCTTCACAGTCCAACTATCACATCCATACATGACCACAGGAAAAACCACAGCCTTGACTAGACAGACCTTTGTTGGCAAAGTAATGTCTGCTTTTGAATATGCTATCTAGTTCGGTCATAACCTTTCTTCCAAGGAGTAAGCATCTTTTAATTTCATGGCTACAATCATCATCTACAGTGATTTTGGAGCCCAGAAAAATAAAATCTGACACTGTTTCCACTGTTTCCCCATCTATTTGCCATGAAGTGAGGGACCAGATGCCATGATCTTCGTTTTCTGAATGTTGAGCTTTAAGCCAACTTTTTCACTCTCCTCTTTCACTTTCAACAAGAGGCTTTTTAGTTCCTCTTCACTTTTTGCCATAAGGGTGGTGTCATCTGCATATCTGAGGTTATTGATATTTCTCCCAGCAATCTTGATTCCAGCTGTGCTTCTTCCAGCCCAGCATTTCTCATGATGTGCTCTGCATATAAGTTAAATAAGCAGGGTGACAAGATACAGCCTTGACGTACTCCTTTTCCTATTTGGAACCAGTCTGTTGTTCCATGTCCAGTTCTAACTGTTGCTTCCTGACCTGCATATAGGTTTCTTAAGAGGCAGGTCAGGTGGTCTGGTATTCCCATCTTTTTCAGAATTTTCCACAGTTTACTGTGATCCACACAGTCAAAGGCTTTGGCATGTACTTTAGTCTTATACTAAACTGTAATATATCATTTTTGGTTTCCTTTGTTTGCTGGGTCAATCTATTTTACTTTATTTTCATTGGACTGTTCTATTTTGCTTATGGGTATATATGCCATAATTTTAATTATTGTTTGCCTGATTTTGTAGCTGCCGTTTGTCTGAGGTTTATCTTCAGTTTCTCAATTTTGGGTATTTGTTCTAATCTCATTTAATGCCATGAGAAACCACCTGTGGGATCTTCATTCCTGGCCAGAGATGAAGCCCTGAGACTTTGGAGTGGGAGCACTGACTCCAATACCATAGAGTACCAGAGAACTAACCCTGCTGCTGCTGCTGCTACTGCTAAGTCACTTCAGTCATGTCCGACTTTGTGCGACCCCGTGGAATGCAGCCTACCAGGCTCCTCCGTCCATGGGATTTTCCAGGCAAGAGTACTGGAGTCGGTTGCCATTGCCTTCTCCTATCAAATAGTGAGAACTCCCACAAAGGAAACCACTGGAATATAAGACCCAGCACCACCCAACCACCAGTCGTACCCTGTGCAGGGTGCCTCATTCAAACAAAAAACAAGACAAAAATACAAACCCAACCATTAGCAGACAGCATTACCACCTCACTCAGCTCTGCCCATCAGAGGAAAAAAGAACTGAACACAAATCTCACCCTATATGAAGCTTATACAAACCACTGGACCATTATTTGGAGGGCAGAAACCAAAATGAAGAAAGAATTCAACATTGAAGTCTGGGAAAAGGAGACATCAAAACAGTAAGTTAAAAAAAAATAATAATGAAAAGGCAGAAAATACTGGAAAAATGAAGGAACAACATAGAAACACAGGAGTCCAAATAAATGAAGAGGAAATAGGCAAAGTACATGAAAAAGAATTCAGAATAATGATAGCAAATATGATCAAAAACCTTGAAAACAGAATGGAGAAAATGCAAGAATCAATCAACAAAGACCTAGAAGAATTAAACAATAGACATACAGAATCAAACAACCTTATTACTGAAATTAAAAATACTCTAGAAGGAATCAATAGCAGAATATATGAAGCAGAAGAACGAATCAGTGACCTGGAAGATAAAATGGTGGGAATAACTGCTGAAGAGCAGAATAAAGTAAAAAGAATGAAAAGAACTGGAGACAGTCTCCAAGACCTCTGGTACAATATTACATGCACCAACATTTGAATTATCAGGGTCCCAGAAGAAGAAGAGAAAATAAACAGTATGTGAAAATTTTTGAAGAAATTATAGTTGAAAATTTCCCAAAGATGGAAAAGGAAATAGTCAATAAAGTCCAAGAGGTGCAAAGAGTCCCATTCAGGACAAACCCAAGGAGAAATATGCCAAGACATACTAATCAAACTAACAAAGATTAAACACAAGGAAAAAAATATTAATAGCAACAAGGGAAAAGCACCAAGTAACATACAAGTGAAATTCCATATGTTTAACAACTGATCTTTCAGCAAAAACTCTGCAGCTCATACTAGAATGGCAGGATATACTTAAAGTATTGACAGGGAAAAATCTACAACCAAGATTACCTGGCAAGGAACTCATTCAAAATTGATGGACAAATCAAAAGCTTTCCAGACAAGCAAAAGTTAAAAGAATTCAGCACCACCACCCAACTTTACAACAAATGTTAAAGGGACTTATATGGTTAGGAAATACAACAGTAGAAAAAGATCTACGAAAACAAACCCCAAATAATTAAGAAAATGGCAATGGGAACATATATATGAATAATTACTTTAAATGTAAATGAATTAAATGTCCAACCAATAGGCACAGACAGGCAGAATGGATATAAAAACAAGGCCCATATATACGTTGTCTAAAAGAAACCCACTTCAGACCTAAAGACACATATTAACTGAAAGTGAGAGGATGGAAAAATATATTAAATGCAAATGGAAAGCAAATGAAAGCTGGAGTAGCAATCCTCATGTCAGACAAAACAGACCTTAAAATAAAGAAGATTACAAGAGATAAGGAAGGACACTACATAATGATTAAGGGATCAGTCCAAGAGGAAGATATGAGAATTGTAAACATCTATGCACCCAACATTCTTTGGTATTGCCTTTCTTTGGGATTGGAATGAAAACTGACCTTTTGCTAGTCCTGTGGCCACTGCTGAGTTTTCCAAATTTGCTGGCATATTGAGTGTAGCCTTTCACAGCATCATCTTTCAGGATTTGAAATAGCTCAACTGGAATTCCATCACCTCCATTAGCTTTGTTCATAGTGATGATTTCTAAGGCCCATTTGACAAGGCACTTACTCCTTGGAAGGAAAGTTATGACCAACCTAGATAGCATATTCAAAAGCAAAGATGTTACTTTGCCAACAAAGGTCCGTCTAGTCAAGGCTATGGTTTTTCCAGTAGTCATGTATGGATGTGAGAGTTGGACTGTGAAGAAAGCTGAGCACCAAAGAATTGATGCTTTTGAGCTTTGGTGTTAGAGAAGACTCTTGAGAGTCCCTTGGACTGCAAGGATATCCAACCAGTCCATCCCAAAGGAGATCAGTCCTGGGTGTTCATTGGAAGGACTGATGTTAAGCTGAAACTCCAATACTTTGGCCACCTGATGCAAAGAGTTGACTCATTGGAAAAGACCCTGATGCTGGGAGGGATTGGGGGTGGGAAGAGAAGGGGATGACAGAGGATAAGATGGCTGGATGGCATCACCGACTTGATGGACATGAGTTTGATTGAACTCCCGGAGTTGGTGATGGACAGGGAGGCCTGGCATGCTGCAATTCATGGGGTCACAAAGAGTCAGACATGCCTGGTGACTGAATTGAACTGAACTGATGCATCCAACATAGGAACACCTCAATACATAAGACAAACACTAACAGACAGAAAAGGAGAAACTGACAGTAATACAGTAATAGTAGAATACTTTAACACCCCACTCCCACCAATGAACAGATCATCAAAACAGAAAATTAATAAGGAAACACAAGTCTTAAGTGATATGTTAGAGGAGATGGATCTCATTGACATCTTCAGGACATTCCATCCACATGCAGAAGAATACATCTTCTTCTCAAGTGCACATGGAACATTTCCAGGATAGACCACATCTTGGGTCACAAATTAAATATCAGTAAATTCAAGAAAATTTAAATCATATCAAGCATCTTTGCTGACCACAATGCCATGAGACTTGATAGCAATTACAAGAAAAAAAAAACTATAAAAAACACAAACAGATGGAGATTAAACAATACGCTTCTGAATAACAAATAGGTTACTAAAGAAATAGAAAGGGAAATAAAAAAATCCCTAGAAAGAAATGACAATGAAAACACAACAACTCAGAACTAATGGGATGCAACAAAAGCTGTTATAAGTTTATAGCAATAAAATCGTACCTCAAGAAACAAGAAAAACATTGAATAGACAACCTAACTTTATACCTAAAGCAACTGGAAAAAGATGAAGAAGAAGAACAATAACAACAATAACAAATTAGCAAAAGGAAAGAAACCATAAATTTTCTTCAATATATGCAATATTGCATTTGGCAGTATATTCTTCAATACATGCAAATCAATCAATTCTTCCATATACGCAAATCAGTCTATGTGAAACACATTAATATATTGAAAGACAAAAGGCATATGATAATCTCAATAGATGTAAAAAAAGCCCTTGACAAAATTCAGCATCCATTTATGACTAAAACACTTCAAAAAATGGGCATAGAAGGAACCTACCTCAACATAGTAAAGGCTAACATTACAGTAAACATTATTCTTAATGGTGAAATTCTCAATGATTGCTATAGCAATCAGAGAAGAAAAAAAATAAAAGTAATCTAGATCAAAAAAGAAGTAAAGCTCTCATTGTTTGCAGATGGCATGATATTGTACACAAAAAACCCTAAAAATAGTATCAGAAAATTACTAGAGCTAATCAGTGAGCAAAGTCACAGGATACAAAATCAATACACAGAAGTCACTTGCATTTCTATATACTAACAAAGAAAAATCAGAAAGAGAAATTAAGGAATCAATCCCATTAACCACTGCAACAAAAACAAATAATACCTAGGAATAAACTTACCTGAGAAGACAAAAGAAATGTACACAGAAAAGTATAAGAGACTGATGAAAGAAATCAAAGATGATATTAACAGATATTCCATGTTCCTGGGTAGGAAGAATCAATATTGTGAAAATACTATACTGCCAAATGCAATCTACAGATTCAATGCAATCCCTATCAAATGACCAATGGCATTTTTCATAAAACTAGAACAAAATATTTCAGAATTCATATGGAAAGCAAATGACCCCGAATGGCCCAAGCAGTCTTGAGAAGAAGAATGGAGCTGGAGGAATCAACCTTCCTGACTTCAAATTATACTACAAAGCTATGGTCATCAAGACAGTATGGTGCTGGCACAAAAATGGAACTATAGACCAATAGAACAAGATAGAAACCCAGAAATAAACCCATGCAATTATGGGTACCTTATTTTTGAAAAAGGAGGCATGAATATACAATGGGATGAAGATAGCCTCTTCAATAAGTGGTGCTGGGAAAACTGGATAGCTACATGTAAAAGAATGAAATTAGAAGACTTCCTAATGCCATATACAAAGGTAAACTCAAAATGGATTAAAAACCTCAGTGTAAGACCAGAAACTATAAAAGTCTTTGAAGAAAATATAGGCAGAACACTTGATGACATAAATCAAAGCAAGATCCTCTATTACTCACCTTCTAGAATAATGGAAATAAAAACAAAAGTAAAAAGTGGGACCTGATAAAGCTTAAAAGCTTTTGCGCAGCAAAGGAAACTATAAGCAAGATGAAAAGACACCCTCACAACCAGAGAAAATAATAGTAAATGAAACAACTGACAAAGGATTAAGTTCCAAAATGAACAATATAACCAGCTCATATAACTCAACAACAGAAAAAGAAACAACCAAATTAACGAGTGGGAAAAAGACTTCAGTTCAGTTTAGTTCAGTCGCGCAGTCGTGTCCGACTCTTTGCAACTCTTTGCAACCCCATGAATTGCAGTACGCCAGGCCTCCCTGTCCATCACCAACTCCCAGAGTTCACTCAGACTCACGTCCATTGAGTCCATGATGCCATCCAGCCATCTCATCCTCGGTCGTCCCTTTCTCCTCCTGCCCCCAATCCCTCCCAGCATCAGGGTCTTTTCCAATGAGTCAACTCTTCGCATAAGGTGGCCAAAGTACTGGAGCTTCAGTTTTAGCATCATTCCTTCCAAAGAAATCCCAGGGTTGATCTCCCTCAGAATGGACTGGTTGGATCTCCTTGCAGCCCAAGGGACTCTCAAGAGTCTTCTCCAACACCACAGTTCAAAAGCATCAATTCTCCAAAGAAGACATACAAAGGGCTAACAAACACATGAAAAGATGCTAAAGGTTGTTCATTATTAGAGAAATGCAATTCAAAACTACAATGAGGTATTACCTCACACCAGTCAGAATGGCCATGAAATGCTGGAGAGGGTGTGGAGAAAAGGGAAACGTCTTACACTGTTGGTGAGAATGTAAATTGATACTGCCACTATGGAAGACGGTATGGAGATTCCTTTAAAAACTAGGAATAAAAGTGCTATATGACCCAGCAATCCCACTCCTAGGCATAAACCCTGAGAAAACCAAAATTGAAAAAGACACATGTATCCCATTGTTCACTGTAGCACTATTTACAATTGGTATAACATGGAAGCAACCTAGATGTTCATGGACAGATGAATGGATAAAGAAGTTGTTGTACGTATATACTATGGAATGCTACTCAGCCATAAAATGGAACACATTTGAGACAGTTCTAATGAAGTGGATGAAACTGGAACCTATTAATAGTGAAGTAAGTAAGAGAGAAAAAGATAAATATTGTATACTAACACATATATGCAGAATCTAGAAACATGGTACTGAAGAATTTATTTGCAGGGAAGCAATGGAGAAACAGACATAGAGAATAGATTTATGGACATGGGGAGAGGGGAGGAGAGGGTGAGATGTATGGAGAAAGTAACATGGAAACTTATATGATCATATGTAAAATAGATAGCCAACGTGAATTTGATGTATGTCTCAGGAAACTCAAACATAGCCTCTGTATCAACCTAGAACAGTGGGATGGGGATGGAGATGGGAGGGAGGTTCAGGAGGGAGAGGATATATCTATATCTATGGCTGATTCATGTTGAGGTTTGACAGAAAACAACAAAATTTGGTAAAGCAATAGTCCTTCAATTAAAAATAAATATATATTTTTTTAAAGAAAAAAAAGTCCAGTATAGTTTACACAGCTGAGTAACTTCCAGTACTCCCAACTCCTTGTCCTCCAAAAAATATTCTACTTGCTGTACCTTTCCAATGCTACAAATGAGGTTTTCCACTTTTCTCCCTGGTACTGACTACCCTGGCATCTTTAATTTGAGGAGCAATAGGAACAGCATAAATGAGGAACACCACACAATAGTTAAATGAATCACAGATAGCTATTTCTACGAAATTATTCACATGAATTTAACAAATGGAACAAAGTACAGGAATTCTCATTTGAATCTTCTGTGGCCACAGTGATAGATAACTGCATAATCCTCCATTTTTTTTTACCTGCTTATAGTAAATATTTGAAACATGGTGTATATATGGTCTTCCCTTGGGGCTCAGCTGGTAAAGAATCTGCCTGCAATGCGGGAGACGTGGGTTTGATCCCTGGGTTAGGAAGATACCTGGAGCAAGGGAAAGGCTACCCACTCCAGTATTCTGGCCTGGAAAATTCCATGGACTGTATAGTCTATGGGGTTGCAAAGAGTTGGACACAACTGAGCAACTTTCACTTCACTTCACATCTAATATATTTTAATGCTGAACGTAAACAAAACTTACCAAGTTTTATAGATAGCAAGGAACATCTGCTAAAGGAGCCATAATATCACTATATTAACTAAATTTACTGAATGAATGAAATATTCCTTTTCTGATATATTTTTCTTGCTTTCCCCCAATTAATGGGCAAACTGGCTGTGAATGTACTTTGAAATTTTAGTTTGTTCCCTTAAAGGATTCTGGGCCTTTAAGATTCTTTTTTTTTTTTTTTTTGACCCTAAATTTAGGCATTATGAAATCACATACAACTTAAAATTGTAAAACCTTATAAAGCCAATGTTCAGTAATGGTTAGAATAATAAGAATTTCACTAAGGAAATAGAGAACCTGAACAACTCTATAAGCCACTTAGACCTAATAGACATTTATAGATAATTACATGACAAAGAACAGAATATACATTTTTCTCAACAGCACAGGGGCCATTCTCCAGTCTTAACAAACAAACAAAAGATTAAAGTAATACAAACTATCTTTTTTGATGACAGTGAGATGAAACTAGAAATAAAGTTAGAAATGAAAAATGAGAAATTAACAAATATGTGAAAATTAAACAGCTGACATGTCAAAGAAAAAAAACCACACAGATGAAATTAGAAAACACCTTGAGATAAATAAAACAAAAATACAACATACCAAATATTAGGGATGCTTCAAAAGCAGTTCTAAGAAGGAAATTTAGAGCTAGAAATACATACTTTAAAAAATTAATATCTCAAATTAAGAACCTAATTTTATACCTAAAGATGTAGAAAAATAATAGCAAACTAAACCCAAAGCTAGCAGAAGTATTAGTTTGGTGGAAAAGTAATTGCAGTTTTTAACTGTGAGTTTTAAATCATTAAAACTAGGCTTAAACAGATCTTTAGTAATCAAAATAGGAACCATTACAATTGACACATTTTTGCCAATAAGAAATAAATTCACTTACTCCTGTATCCTAATAAACTGTGCTTTGGAATTTGACAAACTCTCAGAAAGAGTTCTACAGCTTGCTGGTTGGGAAGCATTTTCTCTGCAAAAAGTTGTCAAGATGCTTGAAAAATTGGTAGTCTGTTGATGAGAAGTCAGATGAATATGGTGGATGAATACAACTTCATAGCTCAATTTGTTCAACTTTTGAATCATTGGTTGTGGGAATCATTGGTTGGGTGTTGTCGTGCAGAATAACTGGGCCCTTTCTGTTGACCAAGGCTGGCTACAGGTGTTGCAACTTTCAGTGCATCTCGTCAATTTGCTGAGCATACTTCTCAAATGCAATGATTTCACTGGGATTCAGAAAGCTGTAGTGGATCAGATTGCCAACAGACCACCAAACAATGAACATGACATTTTTTTAATGTAAGTTTGGCTTTGGGAAGTGTTTTGGAGCTTCTTCTTGGTCCAGCTACTGAAGCTAGTCATCACTAGTCATCACTTTTCGTCACACATCACAATTTGATCAAAAAATGGTCAATTGTTGCATAGAATAAGAGAACATGACACTTCAAAATGATGAGTTTTTTTACTTGTGGTCAGTTCATGAGGCACCCACTTATCGAGTTTTTTCGTCTTTCCAATTTGCTTCAAATGCTGATCAAATGTAGAATGGTAGATGTTGAGTTCTTCGGCAACTTCTCATGTCATTGTAAGAGCATCAGCTTTGATGACTGCTCTCAATTGGTCATTATGAACTTCCAATGGCCAGCCACTACACTCCTCATCTTCAAGGTTCTCGTCTCCTTTGCAAAACTTCTTGAACAACCACTGCACTGTACGTTCATTAGCAGTTGCAGGCCAAACTCATTTTTGATGTTGCGAGCTGTCTCTGTTGCTTTAAGACCCATTTTGAGCTCAAATAAGAAAATCACTTGAATTTTTGTTTTTGTCTAACATCATTTCCATAGTCTAAAATAAATTTAAAATAAACAGCAAGTAGTAAGCCATTAGCCAAAAACATAAATTGAGAAATGTGCATTAAAATGATGTATAACATAACAGCATTTAGTAAGAATGTATTCCGATATCAAATGGCAAATTTCAATATGCAAAAACCGCAATTACATTTGCACCAACATAATATAAAGAAAACTGAAGTAAAATAAAGAACAGAAAAAAAATAGAGAACATCAATAAAGCCAAAAGTTGATTCTTTTAGAAGATTAACAAAATTGACAAACAGCTAGACTGACATCTAAGACAAAAGACTTGAACTATTAACATAAGAAAGTAAATTGAGGACAATAGTACTGATTTTATAGAAATAAAAACAATTCTAAGTGATTACTATGAACAACTATATACCAATTAATTCAGTCACCTATAAAAAATGGACAGATTCCTAGAAACACAATCTACCAAAACTGACCTATGAAGCAACAGAAAACCTGAATAAACCTATAACTACTAGGAAGATGGCACCAGTAATCAAAATCCTCATAACAAAATCAGGCAATGATTATAATATTAAACATTTAAAGGGAATTAAAAGCACTCCTTTTCAAACTCTTCCAAAAGATTTAAGAGGAGAAAATACTTCTTAACTCATTCAACAAGGCCAGCAACACTCTGATAACAAAGTTAGAAAAACACTCTGTAAGAGAAAAATGAAACATTAACGACTACAGACCAATATCTCTTATGAACATTGATGCAATGATCCTCTCAGTAAAATATAAGCAAATCAATTTCTTCAGCCTACATGATTATAAATAATAAAAGTATGATATATTCCAAGAATGAAAGGATGATCCAACATACAAAAATCAGTCAGCATAATATATCACACTAATAGAACAAAGAAAAAAAACCCTTATGATCATCTCAACTGATGTATAAGAAAGGACTTAATGAAATTCAAGATACTTGAAAGGAAAAAAGAAAGAATACAACAGAGAAAAAAATTTCTCAACATGACAAAGCCCACATATGAAAAACCTACAGCTGCCAATGTACTCAATGGCAAAAAAAACCCTAAAATCTTTTCTCTAAGATTGGGAACAAGACAAGTATGCCCCTCTATTCAACACAGTAGTTCAAGTTCTAGCCAGAACAATTAAAGGCAAGTAAAGAAATAAGAGGCACCTAACTTGGAAAGGAAGGGATAAAATCACCTGTTTTTAGAGATAATACAATCTTACATGCAGAAAATGCTGAAGATTACACATGCATGTACATATGAACAACACACAGTTAAACCTCATAAACAAATTAAGCAAAGCAGCATGCAAAAAATCAGCTGCATTTGTATTTCTATATAATGGCAAGGAAAAAACAAGATAATTAAAAAAAATTCCATCTATAATAGCATCAAAAAGAATAAAATACTTATGAGTGAATTTAACCACACAGGTCAGAGACTTGTATACTGAAAGCTAAAAATCATTGTCTAAATAAATTAAATACAAATGGGATGACATTTGGATTAGAAGACTCAACACCGTTAAGATATCAATACTACCCAAAGTGACCTACAGATTCAATGCAATCCTTATCAAAATTCTGATGAAAATATTTTGCAGAAGTAGAAAAGTCAATCATCTAATTCATATGAAAGCTGAAGGAACGCCAAATAGCTAAAACAATTTTGAAATATAAGCACAAATTTAGATGACTCACACCTGATTTCAAAAGTCTGTAGAAATCTACAAGAATCAAAATAGTGTTGTATTGTCACAAGGACTCACAGATAGACCAATGGAACAGAAACGAGTCCAGAAATACACTCTTGCATATAGGTGCAATAGATTTTTATGTAAGTATAGTTGATGTACAGTATTATTTGTTACAGATGTACAATGTAGTGATTCACAATTTTTAAAGGTTATGCCCCATTTATAGTGTTTATATAACAGTAGCTATATTCCCTGTGTTGGACAATGGTCAACAGATTTTTGACAAGGGTTCTAAGAGTATTCAATGGGCGAAATAACAGTCTTTTCAACAAATAATGCTGGGAAAACAGGATATCTATATGCAAAAGAATGAAGTTGGCTTCTTACATCATATACAAAAATTAACTTGAAATGTATTAAAAACCTAAATATAAGAATTGGACCATAAAATTCTTAGGGGAGAAATAGAGAAAATTTCACAACATTGGATTTGACAGTGATTTCTTAGATATGAGACCAAAAGCACAGATAACAAAAGAAACAAATAAATAAAATTGACTTGATCACAACTAAAATTTTTTTTAAAAAACATAACATGGTAAAGCAATGTTCTCCCAATTAAAAATAAATTAATAAAAATTTAAAAGCTTTTATGCATGAAAGGGCACTATCAAGAGAGAGAAAAGACAAACTAGAGAAAGGAAGAAAATATTTCCAAATAATATATATGATAAGGGATTAATATCCAGAATATATAAGGAACTGCTAAAGCTCAACAACAAGAAAAACAAACAGGCTTATTAAATAATGGGCAAAAGAAGATACACAGACAGCCAATGAGAGGAATTAAATATGCTCACTATCACTGGCTGTGAGGGAAATGCAAATAAAAACCATGAGATACCACTTCACACTAGTTAGGATCACTGCTATCAAAAAACTGGAACAAAGAACAGTCAACAAAGATATGGAGAAATTGGAATACTTGTGCATTGCCAGTGGATATATAAAATGGCAGTCATGATTGAAGACAATTTAGCAACCCCTCCAAAAGTTAACCATAGAATCACCTTGTAATCCATCAATTCCACATCTAGGTATATGCTCAAAATAACTGAAAGCAAGAACTCAATAGGATATTTTAACACCAATGTTAACAGGAGCATTATTTACAAGAGCCACATATGGAAATGACCATATGGCTATCAGTAGATGAATGATTAAACAAATTGTTATACAGACATACAATGGTATACTTTTCACTCTTAAAAAGTGATGACATTCTCGGAGAGTGGACAGGATGCAGGAGCAGGAAGACCATGAGCTCACTTCCTCCCAAGGGTACAACAATATTACAATTATTTACAGAGTAACTATCAATGAGAATGACCTGAAGACTAGCAGAAAAGATCTCTCACAAATAAAGGTATAAAGAAGGAACCAAAATGACACAGGCAGGAGGAGTAGAGACACAATATAGTCAAATGGCATACACCAACACCCAGGTTGATAACATACAAATGAGAGGATAATCACAGCTACAGAGGTTCTTCCAAATGAGGAAGGAAGGAGTCAAAGCCCTACACTGGGTTCCACAGTCTAGGGGTTCTGCACTGGAATATTAACTCTAGAATATCTGGCTTTGAAGGCCACGTGGGCTTACTTTCAGGAAAGACAGAGAGCTGTGAAAAAAGACTTCACACATAAAGGGTATGCACAAAATGTCACACATTCCAAAATCCAGGCAAGGCAGAAGCAGTAATTTGAAAGGAGCCTGGATTAGACCTACTTGCTGATATTGTAGAGTTTTCTGGAGAGGCAGGAGGTAACTGGGACTCAGCTTGGAAAGAAAGATGTTGGTGGCAGCCCTTTGGGGTGCTCCTTCTACCACAAGGACACTGATACAGACAAGCACTACTTAGAAATCCTCCCTAAATCTTATTAGAGATGGAACTTGGCCACACCAACTAGCTGATTATCATCAGTCCTGGGACAACCCAGGTAAAGCAGTTGCTGTAGGATTCCCTGACCACCAAGTCACCCCTGGACTTTGTCCCACCCACCAGAAGGCCCAAGACCCACTAGCCTCAGGATCCCTGAGGCATGCAGCCAGAAAGACTCAGCCCCTCCCTTAAACAGGCAGACACCAGTTCTCAAACCCCTGGGCCCTGAAGTCAAGAGACACCAGGACAAGGCTCTGATCAAAAGTGTGCTGGCACTAGCTTCAGGATCCTCTGGGCTCCAGCCCTACCCACCAATGGCCAGAAACCAGCTCAGGGAAACCTGGGTCCTGAAGGCAGGGCTCTAGCATATGGCAAGACCCACAAGTAGCAAAATACCAGCCCCAGGACCACCTGGGACCTTACCTGGTCCACCAGTGAGCTGACACCAGCTCTGGAAGCCCTCAGCCCTGCATCTAGAGACCTCCAGGAACTGGTTCTGCATACCAGTGGGCTATATTAGTCCCAGGATATGGCCTAATCCACTAGCGGGACAACACCAGCTCTGGGACATCTTGGACCCATAACTAGAAAAGTCAGAGAATAGCCCTACCCATCAGCATGCCAGCACTAGCTTTGGGACCCACAACATCACAGGCAGCCATCAAGGGACTCATTCCACCCACCAACAGGCCAGCAGTAGCACTGGGATCCTCCAGGACATTATTGTACACAACTGCCTCATGATGTGGCCTCATTCACCAGCATACTGGCAACAGAATGGTACTCCCCAGAACATACAATCAGCCATGCCAGGACCTGCTCACACCCACTAGTAGGCTTTGCACCAGGCAGGCCCTTGGCAACCAATTGTATTGGAAGCCAGCCAGGCCTACAAACAAATCCACAGTAGTAAACCTGCTACAACAGAAGGACCAATGCAAGCCACATAGGAGGTAAGCCTAGGACACATAGCACTGGTGACCAGAGGAGGGTGTGCTGATGGAACTCACACCTTGTCTCCTATATAAAGCCACATCTCCAAGACTGGGAAATGTAATGAACCTGTTAAATATATAGAAATAAAAACAGCAAATTATGCAAAATGAGGCAATAGATGCCTATGTTCCAAACAAAAAAACAAGATAAAATCCCAGAAGAACTAAGTAAAGTGCAGATAAGCAATCTTCCCAATAAAGAATTCAAGGTAATGATCATAAAGATGTTTAAAAAGCTGGGGAGAAGAATAGATAAAAAGAGTGAGAAATCATAAGTTTTTAATAGAAAATATTTTTTAAAAAAGACCTGAAAAATACAATAACTGAAAAAAAAATAGACTGAGAAGAACCAATAATAGATTCAATGATATAAAGGAAAGGATCAATGAATTAAAAGAAAGAGTAATATACCACTCAAGTGAAAGAAACAAACAAAAAAAGGAACTTTTTAAAAATGAGGACAGGACTTCCCTGGTGGTTCACTGATTAAGACTCTATGCTTCCACTGCAGGGAGCAAGGGTTTGATCCCTGGTTGGGGAAATTATACATGCTGTGTAGTGCAAAAAAAAAAAAAAAAAAAAAAAAAACCCAGAACAGTTTAAAGACCTCTGGGATAACCTCAAGCACACAAACATCCTCATTATAGGGGTCCCAAAAGGAGAAGAAAGTTGCAGAGAATATGTTTGAAGAAATAACATCTAAAAACTTCCCTAACCTGAGAAAGGAAACAGACATTCAGGTCCAGAAATTACAGAGAGTATAAAACAATACCACACCAAAGAGGACCACACAAGGACACATTGTAATTAAAAAGGAAAAAATTAAAGAGAAAGAGAATGTTAAAAGCAGCAAAGAAAAATCAACCAAGAACATATGAGAGAATTCTCATAAGTCTATTAGTTGAGTTTTCAGCAGAATGTTCGCAGGTCAGAAGGCAGTGGCATAATATATTTAAAGGAAATATAGGTTAAAAAAAAACTGTAACCAAGAATACTCTGGCTATCATACAGATTTGGAGGAGAGGTTAAGAATTTTAAAGGTAAGCAAAAGCTGGAATTGTTTGGCATCATAAAACAAGCTTTTAAAAGAAATGTTAAAAGGATTTCTCTAAGTGGGAAAGAAAAACTCACAATTGGAAATATGGAAGAAAAATCTCTTGTAAAAGATACAATAAAAGTAGTAGATAAACCACTTATAAAGCTAGTTGGACAGTTAAAAGACAAAAGCAGTAAAATAATATATTCCACAATAAATAACTAGAGCATACACTAAAGAAGAAGATGTAAAACATGATATCAAAAACACTGAATGTTGGTAGTAAAATACAGAGTTGTTAAAATGCATTTGATCTTCAAGAGATTGGCAACTTAAAATATCACATATGTGTGACCCAGCAATCCCACTCCTAGACATATATCTGGAAAAAACCTTAATTTTAAAGGATGTATGTACCCCAATGTTCATTGCAGCACTATTTATAAAAGACAGGACTTGGAAACAACCTAAGTGTCCACTGACAGAGGAAAGGATAAAGAAGATGTGGTATATATATTAATGACAAAAAGGAATGAAATAGTGCCATTTGCAGAGATGTGGATGAACTTACAGATTGTCATACAATCTGATGAGTGGTATATGTCAGAAAGAGAAAAACAAATATTGTATAATATTACTTATATGAGGGATCAAGAAAAATGGCACAGATGTACTTATTTGCAAAGTAGAAATAAAGTCACAGATGTAGAGAACATACTTAAGGTTACCAAGGTAGGAAGGGAGGTGGGACAAACTGGGAGACTGGGACTGACATATATACAATATTGTATATAAAACAGATAACTAATGAGAATCCACAGTAAAGCACAGGGAACTCTACTCAATGATCTGTGATGACCCTTTAATAAATGGAAAGGAAATCTAAAAAAGAGTGGATATATGTATATGTATAACTGATTCACTATGCTGTAAGCAGAAACTAGCATAACATTATGAAGCAATTATACCCCAATAAAATATCAAATATATGTATACATAGATTGCTATATATAAACCCCATAGTTACCACAAACCCAAAACCTATAATATATATATATGCAAAAAACAGAAAGGAATCCAAACATTACACTAAAGATAGTCACTAAATCACAAGGGAAGAGAGAAAGGAAAAGAAAGACATAAAATGTCCTAAAAAGTTAGCAAAATGGAAATAAGTACATATGTATCAATAATTACTGTAAATGTGAAGGACTAAATGCTCCAGTCAAAACACAGGGTGACTGAGTGGATACAAAAACATTACCCGTCTATATGCTGCATACAATAGAATCACTTCAGATCTAAAGAAACACACACTGAAAGTGAGGTAATGGAGAAATTTATCCCATGCAATACTTTTATCAGAGAAAACAGACTATAAAACAAACACAGTAACAAGAGAGAAAGAACACCACATACTGATATTGTGATTAATACGAAAAGAAACTATAACAATTATAAATATGTGTGAATCAAAAATAGGAGTATTTAAATACATAAAGCAAATATTAACAGACACAAAGGGAGAAACTGATAGTAACACAATAATAGTAGGGGACATTAAACCCCAGTTATGTCAATGGACAGATCATCCAGACAGAAAAATTAATAAAATTAATAAGGAATTGCTTAAAATAGAGCACATGATAGACCACAAAACAAGACTCAGTAAATTTTAGAAGACTGAAAGCATATTAATCATTCTTTTCAACCATAATGCTGAGTCTAGAAATCAATGATAAGGAAAAAGTGCAGAATAGACAGAAGCACATGGAGTTTACACAATATGCTACTAAACAAATCCATGGTGCACTGAAGAAATCAAAGAGTAAATTTTAAAAATACCTAGAGGTAAATGAAAATGAAAACATAGTAATTCAAAAATTATGAATACAGCAAAAACAGTTCTAAAAGGGAAATTTATAGTGATACATACCTAACTCAGGAAACAAGATACGTTTCTAATAAACAACCTAACATTATACCTAAAAGAAACAGAAAAACAAGAACAAACTAAAGCCAAAAGTTATTAGAAAGAAAGAAATAATAAAAATCAGAGTAGAAATAAATGAAATATAGACTGAAAAATAAGAAAAAAGATCAATGAAACTATGAGCTGGTTATTTGAAAAAATTAAAAATATGATAAACCTTTAGGCAGATTCACCAAGAAAAAAAGAGACAGAAGGTCCAAATAAACAAGTTCAGAAATGAAAGAGGAAAGTTACGACAATATGGAAACAGAAAGTATCACAAGAGATTACTACGAACAATTATTTGCCAATAAAATAGAAACCTAGAAGAAGTAAATTCCTAGAAATGTACAGTCTTCTAAGACTCAACAAGGAAGAAATAGAGAACATGAAAAGATTAATAACCAGTGATGAAGTTGAATCAGCAAAAGAAAAATCACCAAAAAAGAAAAACTACTAAACTAAAAAAAAAAAAAGACAACTCTCAACAAACAAAAGTCAAAAATCCAGGGCCAGAAGTCTTCACTGGTGAATTCTATCAAATATTAGAGTTAATAGTTACATTTTCAACTAATAAAAATAATCAAAGATGGAAAAATATACCCAAACTCACTCAGTCAATATCACTCAGATACCCAAACCAGACAAAGACACTGCAAAGAAATAAAATTATGGGCCAGTATCACCGATGCTGTAAAGAACAATATTGCATAGGAACCAGGAATGTTTGGTCCATGAATCAAGGTAAATTGGAAGTGGTCAAACAGGAGATGGCAAGAGTGAACATTGAAATTTTGGAAATCAGTGAGCTAAAATGGACTGGAATGGATGAATTTAATTCAGATAACCATTAGATCTACTACTGCGGGAAAGTAGTTGCCCTCATAGTCAACAAGACTCTGAAATGCATACTTGGGTACAATCTCAAAAATGAGAGAATGATCTCTATTTCTAAAGCAAACCATTCAATATGACAGTAATCCAAGTTGATGATCCAACCAGTAATGCTGAAGAAGCTGAAACTGAGTGGTTCTATGAAGACCTACAGGAACTCCTAGAACTAACACCCCAAAAGATGTCCTTTTCATCACAGGGAACTGGAATGCAAAAGTAGGAAGTCAGGAAACCCCTGGAGTAATAGGCAAATTTGGCCTTAGAGTACAAAATGAAGCAGGGAAAATACTAACAGAGTTTTGCCAAGGGAATGCACTAGTCATAGCAAACACCCCCTTTCAACAGCACATGAGATGACTCTACACTTGGACATCACCAGATGGTCAATACCTAAATCAGATTGATTATATTCTTTGCAGCTGAAGATGGAGAAGCTCTGTACCATCAGCAAAAACAAGACCAGGAGCTGACTGTGGCTCAGATTATAAATTCCTTATTGCCAAATTCCAGACTAAAAATTGAAGAAAGTAGGGAAAACCACTAGGTCATTCAGGAATGACCTAAATCAAATACCTTACAATTATACAGAGGAAGTGATGAATAGATTCAAGGGATTAGATCTGATAGACAGAGTACCTGAAATACTATGGATGGAGTTTCAAGATATTGTACATGAGGCAGTGATCAAGACATTCCCAAGAAAAATAAATGCAAAAAGGCAAAATGATTGTCTGTCAAGGCCTTATAAATAGCTGAGAAAAGAAGAGAAGCTAAAGGCAAAGGAGAAAAGGAAATATATACGCCTTTGAATTCAGAGTTTCAAGGAATAGCAAGAGAGATAAGAAAACCTTCCTTAGTGATCAATGCAAAGAAATAGAGGAAAGCAATAGAATGGGAAAGACTAGAGATCTCTTAAAAAACAAAATATGGAGATACCAAGGAAACATTTCATGCAAAGATGGGCACAATAAAGGACAGAAATGGTATGGACATAACTGAAGCAAAAGACGTGGCAAGGATACACAGAAGAACTATACAAAAAAGATCTTCATAACCCAGACAACAACGATGGTATAATTCTCACCTAGATTCAGACATCCTGGAATGTGAAGTCAAATTTGCCTTAGGAATCATCGCTACAAGCAAAGCTAGTGGCAGTGATGGAATTCCAGTTGAACTATTTCAAATCCTAAAAAATGATGCTGTGAAAGTGCTGCACTCAATATCTCAGCAAATTTGCAAAACTCCTCAATGGGCACAGGACTGGAAAAAGGTCAGTTTTCATTTGAATCTCAAAGAAAGACACTGCTAAAGAATGTTCAAACTGCCACAAACACCAGCAAAGTAATGCCCCAAATTCTTTAAGCTAGGCTTCAACAGTATGTGAACCATGAACTTCCAGATGTTCAAGCTGGATTTAGAAGAGGCAGAGGAATCAGAAAGCCAATTGCCAATATCATCAGATCATAATAAAAGCTAGAGAATTCCAGAAACACATCTATTTCTGCTATATTGACTATGCTAAAGCCTTTGACTGTGTTGACAATAAACTTTGAAAAATTCTTAAAGAGATGGGAGCACCAGAACACCCAACCTGCCTTCTAAGATATCTGTATCCTGGTCAAGAAGCAACAGTTACAACCAGACATGGGCCAACAGACTGGTTCCAAATTGGGAAGAGTATGTCAAAGCTGTACATTGTAACTGTTTATTAACTTATATGTAGAGTACATCATGAGAAATGCTAGGTTGGATGAAGCACAAGCTAGAGTCAAGATTGCCAAGAGAGATATCAATAACATCAGATACAAAAATGACACCACTTTTATGACAGAAAGTTAAGAAAACTTAAGAGCCTCTTAATGAAAGTGAAACAGGAGAGTGAAAAATTTGGCTTAAAACTCAACATTCAGAAAAGTAAGATCATGGAATCCAGTCCCATTCAGTTCAGTTCAGTCGCTCAGTCGTGTGCGACTCTTTGTGACCCCATGAATCACAGAACACCAGGCCTCCCTGTCCATCACCAACTCCCGGAGTTCACTCAGACTCACGTCCATCAAGTCAGTGATGCCATGCAGCCATCTCATCCTCTGTCGAGCCCTTCTCCTCCTGCTCCCAATCCCTCCCAGCATAAGAGCCTTTTCCAATGAGTCAACTCTTCACATGAGGTGGCCAAAGTATTGGAGTTTCAGCTTTAGCATCATTCCTTCCAAAAAATCCCAGGGCTGATCTCCTTCAGAGTGGACTGGTTGGATCTCCTAGCAGTCCAAGGAACTCTCAAGAGTCTTCTCCAACACCACAGTTCAAAAGAATCAATTCTTCAGTGCTCTGCCTTCTTCATAGTTGAAATCTAACATCCATACATGACCACAGGAAAAACCATAGCCTTGACTAGACGGAGACGGCAAAGTAATGTCTCTACTTTTGAATATACTATCGAAGTTGGTCATAACTTTTCTTCCAAGGAGTAAGCATCTTTTAATTTCATGGCTGCACTCACCATCTGCAGTGATTTTGGAGCCCCAAAAAACAAAGTCTGACACTGTTTCCACTGTTTCACTATCTATTTGCCATGAAGTGATGGGGCCAGATGCCACGATCTTCGTTTTCTGAATGTTGAGATTTAAGCCAACTTTTTCACTTTCCTCTTTCATTGTCATCAAGAGGCTTTTTAGTTCCTCTTCACTTTCTGCCATAAGGTGGTGTCATCTGCATATTTGAGGTTATTGATATTT